>SNQJ01S0265678.1:0-11972 GCA_010110895.2 Picea sitchensis
TAGGTTTTCGACCGACGTGTTCCTTGTTCCCAACACACACTCGAAAAATTATTTCATCTATCACTCTGTTCTAACTTCAGGTTGGATTACTGAGAGGGGGGGTGAATCAGTAATAACATAATTATAATCCTTTTTCTTCAAATTTTATATCAATGTAGAATTATTATCCAATAATGAGCAGTAATAAATAAACAATCACACACATGCATAGTACACCAGTGTTTTACGTGGAAACCCAAATCGAAAGAAAACCACAGAATGCTTTTTCTTATATGTCTTGAAGAATTACATTCATTGCAAGCACCAACTTCCTTTGTTTTCAACTGCAACTAGAAGGAGGCTCCAACCTCCTAGTTTCTCAGGCTACAACCTGAGGGAAGCTCCAACTGCCCAAATCTTTGGCTACAACCAGAAGGAGGCTACAACCCCCAATGTTCTCCGGCTACAACCGCAAGGTGGCTACAACCACCTGTCCTTGCCCCTTCCTGCCACCCTGAAGTAGAAGTAGAATGATGGAACCACTTTCACACTATCACTGTGAGATATACCGCTGTAAACCTGTACCAATGAATCTGAACCATGCATCAACCAAGCATCAACCTGTACCATAAACAAGTGCATCAACCATGCACCAACCTGTAATCAACCTGTACCATAAACAAGTGCATTAACCATGCACCCACCTGTAATCAACATGTACCATAAAAAAGTGCATCCAACCATGTGCCAAGTATGTACCAATCATGTGTCAACTAATGATCAACTATGACTTATCAATGTGTACCAACATCGTCAACTATACACCTCATGTATGTGCACCAACTCATCAACTACTTGTCTCAACCATGTACTCAACATGTACCTCAAACAAAATCCCTCATCAATTTCATTATCCAAATATGATTTGTAGATTTGTAATAGACCTGGTGTATACGATCACATTCCTGCAAACCTTCCTTAACTTTAAAAACAAGAGACTAGCATTTTCATCAAACTTTTCTTTAGTCTCACACACCTAGTTTTGGATTAGTCAACAACCCTAACTTGAAGTAATCATAACTTTGAACCTGTAATGTATAAGGATCTGAAACTGATACAAAATGTTCTTCAGTGTGTTTTATGAAATTTCTCCACAATGGCACTACTTGGAACCTCTCAGAAATGAGTTATAGCAAAATGGCATACCTTGCTGAATTAAGTATTCTACTGAGCGACCTTGTAGAGAGTGCCCCGCCTAAAATATTTGATGAAATGATATGAAAATATTATTACAAAGAATACTAAAACCGGTACCCTAACCAACACATTTTGTATCACTGAATTTGGATATGTTATGAAGAAGTTATGACATTTTTACCCGAAACACTGAATTTGTTAGTTTCAGGACTGGCTAAAAACCCTATTTTCCACAGAATGCAACTCCCATGCAACGACCCAGTAGTTGAATTTTTAACCACAGATGCTGGGATATGTTTTCTCACTTTCCTGGCAATTTTAGGATCTTAATAATTATAGAAAAAAGTTATAGAAAATGGTGAGATGACCTGAAAAATAACATACCTTAGAAAGCACCATCAAAAGAATTTATCCTTCCTTGCATTTCAACCTTCTTTTCTTAACTTTCCTCGAATTGAAACTTAGATATCATTTTATACCTCATAAACCTATATATATTCAATATTCTCCCAGAAGTTTGATTCCAAATAGAGACTGACCTTGCATATTATTTATGCTCTCCAAGTAGCTTCTTTAAAAATGTTCTAGGTCACTTGGCCCCACTTTCCTTATTTATGGTTGGGTCCACTTCTAATTTGCCATTAAGAGTATTGAAAAAATTTATTTGTCACTTCGGATTATAATACACTCATCCACTTCACTTTATTATTTACCTTTTAAAATCTTAAACCACTTTGATTACTTTGACCGTTTGGGGCTTCTAGATGACATATGAGGGTCCTCCAACCCGTGAGAGCCATAACTCTCAAACGTGAGGAGTTGTGGCGTTCTACATACCACTAAAAATGGCATGACATGTACTATCCATATAGAATATTACTAACACAGCCGACTCGCGGCTGGAAAACGCCAGGTATTGGCCGTGATAACACTCTCGCGCCAGTAAAGCTCTCAATTATCAATGATACCTTTCGGCATTGTCCGACCACTAGTCATTTGTGATATTAATACTCTATTAAAAGTTTAAGAAAAGTTTAATTCTAATTCGATCTGAGACCAAGCGATCCATCGTTACGGTATATTCCCAAAAGCGTGGGGCTATGTGTGGGGTGTCTTGAGACAATTAGATCCATAGATTCTGCAATCTATTCCCAAAAACATGGGGCTATGTGTGGTGTGGAGATCGTACACGATCTGTGGATAAACACCCAGAATCCCTTCCATGCTCTCTAGCAACGTGGGGCTATGTGTGGTGTGGGCTTTCGTGCCGTCTTACGTGGATAAACACCCAGAATCCCTTCCATGCTCTCTAGCGCCTCGGCCTGTGCATGGCTGAGCTTCGTCGCAAATCCATGGAATACCTGATCATAATTGTACATAATCTTCCTTTCTTCTTCTTCAAGTCCTTGCAAGAATTTGACAGTCGATGCGTACCATTGCTCGTGATTATCGAAAGTAGAGGGCATATGGGACTTGGACACATGAACAACATACATCTGAGGAGCTTCTGTAGCACAGCCTGCAACAATGACCATACAATACAAAAGCCGAATCCAAAGAATTCCAGAGCTCCTCATACTCAACAATCCAGAGAGCACTCTAAAACATATTTCAGCGGTTTTCCTCACTGAGATCTGGAGAGCTCCTTACCTGAACTCTAAGCCATAATTCAGAAAATGAAAAGCGTGGACAGGCATAAAATGAAACGAGCGTACAGGTGAGGAAAGCCAGCTGGAAAATGAAAGGCTGCATGTACAGTTAGAAAATGAACGGACAACTGAGTGAATGGATAGCTGAGGAAATACAAACATGGTAATTCCAGGTTAATCATTTAAGCGTGGAAATCATATAGTGATACAATAATTCCTTAATATTATTAGGTAAATGTAAAAAATTAAGCACGGTTGGACATTCAAAAACAAAGGAAGTTATGAAGAGTAAATCATTCATTGGTTTGGGAGGGCGACTAAGAATATGCGGCATCTTCAATTGTTAGCCATTAGATTAGAATTTGAGATTAAAGGTGATTAATTGTGCCCATTGTCCATAAGTATACCCTTTAAATAATTATCTGAAATATCATAGCGATGCCGTTACCCATCAAACAAACTTGGGTCCATTACCCAAACTGCAGGGGTCCAACTTCTCTGGCCATAACTCTCTAACCGTGAGGAATTATTCCACATACCAGCGGAAATGACATGAAGTAAAGAACTATCCATATAGGATATTTTCACGACAAATTCACTTTCCTTCATCTCATTATTCCACAATTAGCATGGGTTCTCTTACTACACAAAGCGTCTTCCGTGAGGGGCTTTCACCATAAGGGGACCACTTTGAGTTCATCCATATTTACTTCTTATCAGCCATGAAAAACAATATTAATTCATATTTACATCAAACACTGGGTCCATTACCCAAACCCAACCTTTGTGCTCTGGGTCTTACTTCAAGGATTGACATCAATGACAACCAACCTTAATCAACAATCTCCCCTTTTGGAATTGATGGCAACACTTTGATGCAACAATCTCTTACACTCATGCTCCCCGAGAGCCATGCCTCTATCTTACGTATCTGATAAATCTCTCCCCTTGTCATCAATGGCAAAAGGTATCTTTCAATAAGAATTTTGCTCCCCCTGACGGATTGTCCTCTTATGGTTCTTCTTAAGTGTGCATCTAAGACACTAGATAAGCATTCAAAAAGAATTCATTTTGGGTAGAAATAACTACAAATATTTGGCGAAGATATTCAAAAGGCTTCCTTGAGGAATTGGTTTTGTAAATATGTCTGCCACTTGTTCTTTGTGCTATCTTGTAACTCTGATGTTCTTTTAAGCAGCTTTCTTCCGTGAAAAGTGATACTTGGCTGGAATGTGCTTAGTCTTGGAGTGCATCACCAGGTTTTTGAATACTTATGGAACTTGTATTATCACAATATATTAGAATGGGCTCATCATACTCAGCACGTATAACTGTCAAGTTTGTTTCATCCAAAGAACACATTGTACAACATGTTGTTGTTGCAATATACTCTACCTCGGTGACGTAGATAGAGATACCGATGATTGTTTCTTTCTTAGCCATGATACCAAACACTCACCTAAGTAGAGAGCTGCCCCATTGGTGTGATGATCATCAATACAACCACCCAATCTGCATCTGTGTAGGCCATAAGTGATAGATCTTTTCCTTTTGGATACCATAATCCAAATTCTTATATTCAGCACAGATATATGATCCTCACCCCCACTACTTATGCATGTGATTCCTTTAGATGCTTAGAAGTAAATTGCCCTTTAATCCAACTGCTTGTATTGCATCTGGTCTAGATGTTTTCACATATAGTAGGCTGTAAATCATTGACCTATATTGCCTCCTAATCGTAGACTTTGAATCATCATCTTTGCTCAACTTGTTGGTTTCCATGGGAGTGATAAGCGGTTTGCAATCTTCCATTCGAACCTCTTTAGCATTTCTATGATATACTTGGTTTGAGAAATAAAAAAATTCCTTGGTTGCTTTTGAGAGCATATCTGAAGTCCCGGAAAAGAAGGATAGTTCTCAAGTAATGACATTTCAAATTCCTCTTGCATTTCTTATGCAGAGATTGTAATTAACTGTCATCATCACTGCAAAATAATATCATCAACATAAGCTTCAATTAATAAAATATTAGCAGGCTTACTGCTGATGTGAGGTTGTTATGCGCGCTTCCTTTTCTGAACCACACTGCTGCGGATACTTATCAAGTCACGAATACCATGCTCTACGAGACTGTTTAGACCATACAAGGCCTTCTTTGAATTCCACAGATAGTCATGTTCTACATTGACAATGAAATCCTTCTGGTTGTTCAATGTAGACTTCTTCTTCAAGTTCCCCATTTAGAAAAGCTGATTTTTACATCCATCCGATATACTTAACATTTTTGGAGCATGCATAAGCTAAAATAGTTTCTTCGGTATTGAGCGGGAATATGTCTCTTCAAATTCCGATTCCTTCCAATCGTGCATATCATTTACATACCAATCTGGCTTTGTTCCTTGTAACATCTCATCTTCATTCAATTTATTCACGAAAACCCATTTTGTGCCTATCACATTCTTATTCTTTGGTCTTGAGACCAATTCCCAAATTATTGATTTTTCTCTATTTGATCCAATTCTTCATCCATGGCCTTATTCCAAAATTCATCATTGTTGGCTTCTTCAAAACGGTTTGGTTCAATTGTAGATAAGAGTGCTAGGTGTGTTTGTTCGTGAATGGATTTTCTTCTAGTCTCAACTCCATCTTTGTTTCCAATAATAATTTGATGAAGGATGGATTCTTACGTACTCGTTTGCTATAGGTGTCATTGGAAATGCTTGTTGAACTTGCTCTTCTACTTCCGTCGAATTCTCTTCATCTTCATTTCATCTTCCTCTTCTTCTTCTTTCATCTATTCTTCAAAAAAGTTGTTCCATTGGTTGTTTCTTCTTTCTTTGATTCTAGCGGTATGCTGTTTCATCAGATGTTATGTTGATGCTTTTCCACAACTTTGTTTAGTAATCTTATGTTGTAACACTTGTATGCTCCTTGTACTTGAGTAACCAACAAATATTCCTTTGTCCTGCGAAGTCAAACTTTCCCATTCTGCCATCTTCTCTTTTGATGTAGCATTTTCTTTAAAAACTTCGAGTGCTTCACATTTGTTGGTCTTCCTTTTCATAGCTCACATGAGTTTATCGGTGTTGTTTCTGGCATTAATGTGAGCTTTGATGTATGCCTTTGCTTTTGTGTCCAAAAATATCGTCAGCTTTAGATCATTATCATTATTCCGAGCCATTTCTTTATCTTGTCTATTCTTTCTTTCAATAACTCCATTACGTTGAAGTGTCCTAGCGTGGAGAATTGCTTTTATTCCATATGATTGCTGCAAACAAATCATAAATTCCTTTGAGGTGAATTCTCCTCCATTATCCGATCTTAAACATTTGATTCTTAAATCCATCTCATTTCAACCATTTCCTTGTAGATCTTGAAATTTTCAAAAAGCTTTTGATTTGTTCTTGAGAAAAGAAAACCAGTCAAATTTCTTGTATAATCATAGAAGTAATAACATAAAGTATCTCTCTGCTAAAGACTTTGTTTTAGTTGGTCCAACTAGATCGATATGCTGTTCGATGGTTTTGTATTTGAATATTCCTTTGATTTGAACTTTGGTCTTTGTTTTCTTTCCTTGTTGGCAATGATTGCATAAAAGTGTTGGTTGGTTTTAAGTGATATACGGGAATTTTTCTGGTTGTTTCTCTTGTGTTGATATTGACAAGGTTATCAAAATGCATGTGACCCGACTAATACGTGCCATAGCCAACTTTCATCTTCCTTTCCTAGACAACATTTTTTCATTTCCAATTTAGCTTAACACATATATGTTGTGAAGTTCTTACTTGTAGTTGTAGCGACCAATTTCACTGAACCTTCTTTCTTATCTCACACTTTTGTGAATCCCAAGTAACTTGCCTATGACCTTGGTCACACATTTGACTCACACTTAAAGATTATGTTTCATATCTTCTACTAGTAGAACATTTTAACGCCTTTTTCATTCTTGTTCCCAATTAGGATTTGTGCCTTTTCAATGATTTTGGATGATCATCATTTCCAAAGGAAGTGATCCATCTCTTTCCTATTGTAATGTGAAACTTGTCTCTATCACCTATCATGTTTGAACATCCCTTGTCAACATACCAACCATGTTTCTTTTGTTTTAGCTTGTAGAAATGACATTGCATTTTTCATTGCTATATTGATCTTTCTTATCCATGTCATTTTCTGAGATTCTTATTTGTGACTCTGTTGAGGTTCTTTAGGAGGACTGTCATTCTGCAATTTTTAGCCATTTGTCCAAAATTGTTACATTTGTAACGATTCCACTTAGGTGCTCAAGGATTCCAAACTGTTGTAACTTCTTCTCTTGTGTTTCACTAGGTCTTCTTGAATAACCTGACAATATAGCTCTCAAAGTAGTTATTGTTCCTGTTGTTAGCTCTGCAATTCTGATTTTATGTCAAAATTATTACAAGCATGACATAAACCAAAAATATAGTTTGATACAGTAGTTGAAGATCTTATGAAAAGGAGTGCTCTTATGAATCCTTCTTCTTGAGGCTGTCAATGTTGTTGATTGAAATCAAATCTTGGTGGATGAGTGTCCACGTAATCTTCCTTGTATATCTTTTATCCCCTTTTATTGTTCTGACTAACTTTTTGGATTTGTTTCTTGCTTTCTGTTGTTTTGAGAATTGATCCTTTCACGATTGACAAGTCGAGACTTGTCAAGATAATATTTTTATTTGCTAATAATGTCATCAAAACTTTTGCTTCAATGCATATTTTTCTTTTAGATATCCTTTCTTAGTGTGACAATCTCTCCTTCCAGGTTTCCAATGATCCATCCCTTTCCTTCTAGCATTTCTTTGAGTGATTCTTCAATTCTTTTATCTTCTTCTATTTTGAACCTTCAATTTTGTAATCATTTGTTCTAGTTCTTGAGTGTCTTCTTTTTATCTATACCTTGTAGTTTCTGTTTTCTTCTTTTTCTCTTGATAACTTCTATGGCACTCATTAATTCTTCTCGGAAGTGTATATGCCTCTTCAATTTCCTCTTCATATGATTCTTCATATTATTCTTGAGGAGACTTATTTATGAGAGTCTTCTACTTCCATGAATATAACTCTCCTTTGTTTCACTATCATTGACTTCATCTTCATCGATGATGAGATGTCTTCTTTAGTGCAAGAAAGTTTTCTTGAAAAATTTCTTTGTAGTTCTTTTACTTGTATATGTTTGTCGCTTTTTAGTAACCCTTCATCATTTACGTTTTCTTATGGTACATTTGTTATAAAAATGATCAATGCCATCAAAACTAAAACAAATTAAAGGAAGATTACTCTATACTTAGTTGGTTCCCTTGTTCAGTCTTTTGGCCAGAAGCTGACCACTTATTCATCATATTCCGAGACCTCGTTGTTCTTGCTATATTCTTCTTGTTCATTTTTATTTTGCTTTGATCTTTGGATGCTTTGAAATTTGCTTCTTTTACATCTGGATTTTCTGTTGAGTTCTCATCTCATATCTTGTGAATATTCCATGGGATTAGTCCATGCTTATTGAGTTTAGATCGATCTTTCTTCTAGTCTTGATATCTTAGGGTTGAATCTCATAGGAAGAGATCTTAGTACCTTTTGAACAATTGATACAGATTCTTGATTTCTTCTCCCAATCCTATGGTGCAATTCATTGTTTCATGGAAGCTTGCAGAAGTAGTGCGATATCTTCATCTTCCTTCATTTTTTAGTTGTTTGAATTGACCTACGTAAGTTTGAAGCTTTGTTGTTTTGACTTTTTGAATCTCCTTCATATATTTGAAGCTTGTCCCAAATCTCTTTAACTTGAATTTACAATGTTCAACTTTGGTGAATCTTGTATCGAGACCATTGAAAAGTGCATTTATGGATTTGGAATTATTCTCATCGAGTTTCATTGCTTTGTCACTTGTTGGTGGAATTCGGTGTTGTGTATCCATCACAATTGATTGCCAAACTTGAAATCCTAATAGCTGTGTATATGGCTTCATCCTTATGCTCCAAAAACATGCTATCCATCCAAACTGTGAGCCTTCCATTTTTATCACGAGTTGGTACTCTCCATGATACCTTTTAGTGGTTAAAGCATTTACGAAGGAACACCGCTCTGATACCAATTGTTGGATTCTTGAGAGGGAAGGGGGGGGTGTGAATCAGTAATAGCGTAATTACCATCCTTTTTCTTCCAAATGTTATATCAATGTAGAATTATTATCAACTTCATGAGCGTAATAAATAAACAATCACACTGCATACACGGTGTTTCGTGAAGCCAATCGGGAGAAAACCACATAATGTTTTCTTATATGTCTTCGAAGAATTACATTGAAGCACCAACTTCCTTTTTTCAGCTGCAACTGGAAAGGAAACAACCCCCTAGTTTCTGGATACAACCTGAGGGAAGATCAAAATCCCCAAATGTCGGCTGCTCTTCCCCAATGTTCTCGGCCACAACGAGAAGATTGGCTACAACCACTGTCGCTTGCCCCTCCTTTAGTAGAAGTAGAATAATGGAACCAACGTCACACTATCACTATGAGATCGTTGTAAACCTATACCAATAAATCTATGAACCATGCATCAACATGTAACATAAACAAGTGTATCAGCCATGCACCAACACGTAATCAACTTTGTACCATAAAGAAGTGCATTAACCATGCACCAACCTGTAATCTTTGTACCATAAAAGTGCATCCAACCATGTGCCGTATGTACCAATCATGTGTCAACTTCTCATCAACTATGAATCATCAATGTGTACCAACATCATCAACTATACACCTCATGTATTGCACCAACTCATCAACTACTTATCTCCAACATGTATGTGCTCAACATGTACCTCAGCCAAAATCCCTCATCAATTTCATTATCAAATCGGATTTGTAGCTCTTTAATAGACTGGAGTATCTGATCATTTGTATTTTTCATCAAACTTTTCTTTAGTCTCCACATGCCTGTTTTAGTTAGTCAACAACCTTAACTTAGGAAGTACTCATAACTTTGAACACATCACGTATAAAGATCTGACTGATACACAATGTTATTTAGTGTGTTTATGAAATTCCACGAGGTGGAACTACTTGTAACCTCTCAGCAAAGGAGTTATAGCAAAATGGCATGCCATTGCTGAATTCTAGCTTATTCTAGAAGGCGTTGTAGCCAAATGCCCCGCACACAAAATATTTGATGAAATGATACAAAATGATTAAAGAATACTACAGACTGTACCGTAACCAACACTTTTTGTCTCATTGAATTTGGATCTGTTGTGAATAATTTATGACGTTTTACCGAAAACACCTGATTTTGATAGTTTTCAAGATTTGAAAATACACAAACCCTATTTTCCACAGAGTGTAACTCCCAACATACAACGACCACAAGCTGAATTTTTAACCACAAATACTTGGATATGTTTCTCCCTTGCATAGAAATTTCGGTTGAAACATTATATAAAAGATATAGCGAAAATGGTGAGATGACCTGAAAATAACATGCCTTAAGAAGCACCATCAAAATTTATCTTCCTTGCATTTTCGGCCTTCTTTCTTCACTTTCCTCAGAAATTCGGATTAAATATCCTTTGGCCATACCTCATACACCTATATATATTCAATATGCTCAAGTTTGATTCAAATGAAGGAGAGCCTTGCCTCTTATTTATACTCAAATAGCTTCCTTAAAACATCTTCTAGGTCCTTGGCCCCACTTTCCATATTTTATGGTTGGGTCCACTTCTAATTTCTCGTTAAATTATATATTAGAGTAATTTGTTATTTTGTATTTTACTTTGAATTATAATACACTCATCCTTCACTTTATTATTTACCTTTTAAAATCTCTTAAACCACTTGGATTACTTTGACCTTTGGGGCTTCTAGATGACATAATAGAGGTCCTCCAACCCATTAGACCATAACTCTCAAACGCCGTGAGGAGTTATGTGGCGTTCTACTATACCACTAAAAATGGAATGACATGTATCCATATAGAATAGTATTATCTGAAAATATAGCATAACTCATACGTTGCCATCAAACAAACTTGGGTCCATTACCTAAACACAGTCTCAACTTCTCATGGCCATAAATCTATCGAGGTGAAAATTTTGTCCCCTTCCCAAACTATATGGTAATATTATTAGGCCTGATACGAATGATCACCTGGTCTCCCACTTCATAACTCCAGTGGGTCCTGTGTGCATCCGCGCCAACTGGGCTTCTAGATGACATATGAGGGTCCTCCAACTTCGTAAGGCCATAACTCTCAAACCGTGAGGAGTTATGTGACGTTCTACATACCACTAAAAATGGAATGACATGTACTATCCATATAGAATAGTATTATCTGAAAATATAGCATAACTCATACCGTTACCCATCAAACAAACTTGGGTCCATTACCTAAACCTGGGGTCTCCAACTTCTCATGGCCATAAATCTATCGAGGTGAAAACTTTGTCCCCTTCCCAAACTATATGGTACTCTTAGTAGGCCTGATACGAATGATCACCTGGTCTCCCACTTCATAACTCCGATCGGTCCTGTGTGCATCCGCATAACTTTTCTGCCTATCCTGTGCTTCCTTTAGTCTCTGCCTTATCTGAATCACCTATTCCTCCATGTCTTGAATCAATTCTGGCCCAACTATTACTTGGTCTTCTAGTCTATCCCAACTCAATGGTGTTTTGCATGGCCTTCCATACAAATCTTCATAGGGTGGCATTCTGATGGAGCTATGAAAACTGTTATTGTAGGCAAACTCTACCAAAGGTAGGTACTTCTCCCACTATGTTTGATTATGCATGACATACATCCTGATCATGTCTTCCATGACTTGATTTACTCTCTCAGTTTTCCCATATGTTTCAGGATGATAATATGTGCTTAAGTTCAACTGAGTCCCCAACGTTGACTGCAAACTTGTCCAAAACCTAGAAGTGAGTCTGGAGTCCCTATCTGAAATAATCTTCTTAGGTATCTCATGCAAACGAATAACCTCACTTACAAACACACGTGCCACATCAGTGACATCGTAAGTGTCTCTAAATAGAATAAAATGAGCACTCTTAGTTAACTTACCAACTACCACAAGAATGGCATTGTGTATATGATATGTGAGCGAAAACCCCACAACAAAATCCATAGAGATGAC
>SNQJ01S0265679.1:0-11456 GCA_010110895.2 Picea sitchensis
AACCATGTTATTTGCTCCCAGTCCCGCTCCATATTTTAAGGAGAAGAAGTGGTAATGATCTAAAACGAGTATGACTCCCTCCTCACACGTTTTTGGAGAGCCTTGATAAACTCCATCAAAGAAGTCCCAAGGCTTTGCGAAATAAATATGGGCCTTATACAATACCCTTTGGGATTTAATATTAATATTCATATCAAAATTGATGCCCAAAATATTTTTTTATTTTTTTTCTAAATAAATTTTGGTCGTCGCATATCCGATGACAACTTTTATCGATGCGACGGTTTTTCTATATAAACATCGAAAAGTTGTCGTCGAATAGGCGACGACAACTTTTATCGATGCAACGGTTTTGCTATATAAACATCAAATAGTTTTCGTCGAATAGGCGACGACAACTTTTATCGATGCAATGGTTTTGATATATAAACATCGAATAGTTGTTGTCGAATAGGTGACAACAACTTTTATCGATGCGACGGTTTTGCTATATAAACATCGAATAGTTGTCGTCAAATAGGCGACGGCAACTTCTTTTGATGTGTTCATTTAACTACATAAACACCAAAAAGTTGTCGCCAAATAGGCGACGACAACTTCTATTGATGTGTCGGTTTAACTACATAAAAACCAAAAAGTTGTTGTCGAATAGGCGATGACCACTTCTAATGATGCGTCGGTTTAACTATAAAAGTTGTTGTCATAATTTAGACGAAAAGTTGGTTTAAGATTGTTTGCCTATATCATCGCTTATGTGACATTGGATCAAGTTCGTCGCAAAGGCCACGTCACCTAAACTGACGTTTCAGAGACTCCAAATTCGTCGCCATATCAACGACATAACGTCACATAAGCATCGAAACAATTGTCGCAAAATGGGCCAAATATGCTAGTATCCCCCTGGTGCCTCTATCGGTATCATGGGATTCCATTTGGTCATTGCGGACCCCCATTTGCGTATCAATACATGTTTTAATTAGTACTTGACATCATCAAAAAATATTTTTGTTTTCTCTTCAAAAAAAATACAAAAAATGAAATATTTTTAAAAACTTTTCCATACCTATGTTTTCGTAGGTGGAACCTGGTGGTAATGGCATGTCTAGATCTCCTCTGAAATCCATCCCTGCATATGGGTAGTCATCCAGAGCTATCACATGTTGACGCCACCATAATAAAAAATCATCTTTGTAGGGTGTTGGCACCCTACCACTCCCCAACTGCCTCATCACCTCGGTCCACCATGCCATGGCTGGATCGTGAGGTCCATGCGGAACAAACTTGACTCTAGGGCCCAATATTGGAACCCACTCAAAGAAAAAACTACATATGATAGATACAAACTCGAATTTCCTCTATCTACCTTGTTTGTAGTCTATCAACTGGCTCTTCATGTTGGCCAACAGTGAGCTGCACCAGTCATAAACTATGGGTCGCAAGCACTCCACCGAGTAGAACATAAGTGGCCTCGATGCCTGATGCAATGAGGCTGACCCTATGATCCATGCCAACACTAGGAAGATAATGTTGACAGTCAAACTGTTGATCGCTCTGATCAGGAGTTGGCTCCCAACCTTCTCGGTCCGTACAACGTAGTGAGTGGCTATGTAGTCCTCTATATTCATGCCACTCCTAGCTCCCCGAGCTTTGAGGTTCACCACCTCACCCAGACATGATAATCCTGTCAGGAAGTATATGTCCTTGAATTCAATCCTCAATGGTTTCCCATTGAGGTTGAAGGCCTTTGTATCTAGATCCCAGTAGTTCACCATCATCTGGAGCAGTCTCACTTGAGCCCTCATTCCTTTGAGATCCCAAACTTTATATAGCCCACATATTCTTAATGCCATTCGGGCCCCTGGATCTCTTTCTACTGCAGCATCAAACTCTTCATGCTCTCTTTCTCTCCACTCTAGCACCATCCTGCAAGTTTAAAATCAAATCTTGAGTCAATATCATTTAAAAAATTCAACTCATGGACTTGTACGTGAGCTGCAGTTTACACAGTCACATATAGGGATGCATATACGCAGTATGTTTTGATAACAATAATGTATAGGGCTACATATACACAGTCTATTTTGGTAATAGTCACGTATAGGGCTGCGTATATGTGACCTGATGAATTACAACCCATGTACACCCTAGTTTCTAACTTATGCCTTGAAATACTCAAAAGTTGAAACCCAAATTAAAATTTTAAACCAATAGAAATGAAGAGAAGGGAAATAATACTTACTTGGTCCAAACGGTTTTCAATTTTGTCGCTCGTAGCTTCCGCAATCATCACTTAAAGATTGGGGGCAATTTGGGTAAAAAATACAAATGGTATAGTAAAATTGGTTATTTTTACTATTTATAGAAAAAATTTACCCACTTTACATAGTTTTCGCTAATATTTTGGCCTAGTGGACTTATAGTGCAGTGGAAGGAGTTGGTTTTGGTGGTTTATCCAGGGATTCTTGTGCTTTCTAGCATTATTTCACCCACTCATGACTTTGGAAGGTATTTTCTTTTACCGAGCATATAGGATATGTCATCACTCCATTTTGCACACTTACATTATCCTTTGACTCTGATTCATATGCCTTAGGTATGAACCCATTTGTTAGTCACATGGAACCTCCTTACTACTACTAGAAGTGTCGTTAGTGAATGGTAGAGGCTTACCAAACATGGGTTCCCTAGTTAGAAGCTTTGTGCCATTCGATGCCCATGCAGAGATTTTTCCGTAGGATCGGGAGTCCCTTATGGATAATATGAATTTGTGTTCGAACCTCATTTCTTACTCATAAGCATGATGACCTATACCTATGGGACTCTGAACGAGTCTGGTTTAAGCTCTTTTTTGACTCTCTCAAAAAGAGAAAAGATTGTCGAGTGAACTTGCCTCTTTCACACTCATAAATTGGATTTGAAAAGACATATATTTGGTGTAAGTTTAACCCTTTTTTGGACCAAGTAGACTAATTTCAAAAAAGGAACACTCTAGTCACTAGTGGCTAGAAGAGTTCTTCTGGGTATTGTTTTATACTTTTTTGGGACTAGGGGACTAAATTTACGAAAAAGGACATTCTTTGGAGTTAAGTTGTAATTGCATCTCATTCTCTTGCTTGTAGTATTGATCCTATTTTTAGCTCTCACTTTTTCACTATAATCCTATCACCTCAACAATTTGCATCATCATCCAAGCAAAGCCTTGTTTATATCATTTACAACTTGACACCCTATACCCCAAGAGGAAACATTCCCCCAATTGTCAATATCTTACATGCACCTCCTTGCATTGAGCATAGGTATGTTCCACAGCTGGAACCAGTTTCTTACTCGCGACACTTGTTTCCTCCTCTATATCATAGCATTCATTTGACTATGAAAAAACAAAAAAATATAGGAAGGAAAATAATATTATCTTATGTTGGAAACAGTCCTGTCGCCTTTGAAAAAAGCACAAAATTTTGAGTCTACTTTTCATCTGAAGTTTGGGTTTAGCATGACCTTAGGAAGATGAGCTCGATACTTAGATTTTACTCCTCCTACTGGTTAATATTCCAGTCCTTGTGGAGAGTTTGGTGCCTCCTGCATCACAAAGTTTCATCATTGAGTCCATGCTACTAGAGTCCTCCATGTATCTCGTTCTCTTTTTCAAAGGATGTCTATCAGCCCATGTCGTCCATTTCTCAGAATTCTTGACTTTGCATGTCGGCCATACCCTTAGTACGTCTCAGAGTTACATGAATTTGTATTCCTACCGTGCACCCTAGTCCTACTTTCATTATGGGTAGGTAACCTTGAACCCAACAGTTGACATCTCCTCATTGGTCGCTGACTGGGGGGTTTCCCTTGTGTTCGAAAGCAATAAATCTATTCACACATTGGGATTTGTGCAGTGTCTTGGATGCCATTATCTTTATTAGTGGTTTCCTCACCTTTGTCGACATTTTTCATTATTGGATGCTATTCAGAGGGTCTTTTTTGTGCACTGCTTGCATCTGGTGCATGCGAAAGATGCACAAGGTCATTGGTTCGTGGACATGTTCTTCATCCAAGTTCCTCCAAATCATCAAGATACTACTTTGTACCTCGTGTTGACTAATGAGATATGTCTTAATGCTCTCCTTTCAATGGGACTCCTTCCATCGACTTCAGCTCATCTATTCTAGAAACGAGACATAGAGTCCTATGAGTACCTAGAGGCTTGTAGTCATCAGTGGCAGATTTTCTTGCCATCGACAATTGGGAATACATCAATGTCTCCTAATCAATGGATTTTTCAAGTGTTCAACCTCAACACCTTTATTCACACTTGTAAGAATGTACTCAATGCCTTGATTCCTACTTTCATTATCGGTAGTTTGTCTCGCGTTTGTTAGGGGTATACCTTAATGACCGATAATCAAACGAAGTCTCATCGTGTTCGACCTCAACTCCTTTATTCACATGATGTAGACTTACACCTTTGGCGGATCGTATAGAATACTTGAAGACATTAGTTCATAGTCACATCTTTCTTGAGCTATTGTTATCATTCATTGGACCAGTACCTATATGACTTCAATGATTGTGGGATATCAGATTGTACTCCATTGTATACAGATATATTCAAATTGATTTTGAGACTGGTTTTCACTAGGCCTTGTTTGCGAGTATGAAAACCTTTGGAATGTGTCTACCTTTGTATTTCCCATTCATGGCCATGAACAGTTGTTTGGTATATTTCCACATGGATTTACAGTGTAATTCAAATCTGCAGCCATGTGCACAAAGTCATTATGGATTGTAATATTCTTATGAGCAACTAGTTCGTCCAGCTGGGTCTCCATTACTCCACTTCTGGGAATTATGATGTATTTCGGCCATCACATATACTCCTTTGACCTCACACATTAGGGGGAATCTGTTATAGCAAGATTTTCCTCACCCCATGCCACTTGCTCAGAAGGCCTTTTTCATTTCCCTATGCAGACTTGAAGTCCCTTTTTACAATTCCCAGAGCTAAAAAGAATATTTTTCCACATATATGCGCCCTAACGGCTATACAACATGTGTATATGTAGGTTGCACCATTACAACTTGCATACATAGGGTTTTGTGCCCAACATTAAAAAAATGGTGTCGGGTTTCCATGTCACGTCACAAGATCCATGATCCTTGACCTTCCATATATATGAAACATTTTGACTCGGCCCTTCAATTCCAATTGAAGGCTATAAATGGGCCATATCAAAGTCATGGAGAAGAGGAGAAGAATTCAACTTTGAGAGAAAATTTACTCTGGAGAAATTATTCACTTCATATTGAGTCTGCATCCCTTTGTCCTTTTAAGTTTGAACACATTGTTTAGCCCCCAAGCTCTTCCCTATTTGATGGAGAACCTCGTTGTCTCTCTTATATGAGCTTGCCTTTGGTGGAGGATTGAAGTGGTGGAGGCTCAGCTGAAAGGGACTTAGTTTCTCGATTCTGAGATGTGCCAACATAGAATTTTGTCATTCATACACTTATGTTGATCATATTTTAATAGAAATACTCTTTTCTTATCCAATTAATGTCTTGCAAATATTTGAATTGTTATTCCATGGGCATGTTTGTTATGAATATTGATGGATTATTCTATTATATGTGCTAACTTTATATATTATCACCATATTCTTGTGTATCTTGGTTATTGAGGACAAGTTGCAAGTGCATAGCTTTGAGTCAAGTGCTCAACGATGGACTTCATCGAATGTCTGGACGAGGTAGGCTCTTTATCTTGTCTTGTTGGCATATTTGTTTATATATCATACTTGATATTAGAGTTGATTTCTGCAGTCATTTCCATCTATTGTGGTTTACCCCATGTGTCACACACCCACACCACAGATAGATTTTTTTTTATCTTCTTAAAGGCCAGGAACCCCATTCATGGTTCCTAATTCAGAAGGACATGGAACTAGTCCGACCTCCTGGTCATGGATTGTTCTTTAACTCTGTTGCATTGGAGTAGCTCTTCGAATCCCTGCTGAAATCTCACGAACAATCCACATGTCCTTTCTATGAAATTCCACCTATGTGACTAAGCACTAAGCGCGAGCCTCTTCTCCATGCAACCGCGACTGTAACCACATGCTTATAAAAAGGCACATCGCAATTTCATGCATTGGGACTTTGCGAATGAGCCACCTTGATTTTCTCGATAGTCGACTCTTGACAGGAGCTTAGCATTGGCTAGATTCTCTTGTATCTTCCTCCACATGACCACAGCCTATGACCACCAGCTTAACCTAATAGCGCATCATATTTTGCAACTTATGAAGTTGCGATGCAGCTTTCTCCCCTTTTTCCGATATTTCTGAGTGCATATCAGCGACTCTGATCCTCCGTGATCAGACAACTCCTATCCAATCGCGAACTTGAGCCTCACGAGTTCCCGTGGTTCATCCCTTTGACTTCTATACTGTGCAAGTCAGTGAAGCACTGATCATTTGCCATGCATCCCTTCCAATGGATGGTTATGATGATGTCAGGGTTTCGTGACCTGCGACCTCCAAGTCACGACCTCCTTCGCATCCCCGACTCCCGAAATGCCATCATTTCAGGTCTCCTAAGTCTGATGGTTCACACTCCTCGGGATCTAACGGTTCAGATCTCTTCATGAATTTGTGAGTGAGCCAACCCTAAATCCTCGACTCCTGAATGTCAAAAGGGCTTAACAACTATTAGCTCTCTCCTTTGGCCTCCATCCATGTGACCATTTCCTACGACTCGGAGCCTAACTCCAAGGTGCATTGAAACTTTGCGTATCGCGAGTTCTCATGACTGCCCTCTTTGAAATTTCTACCCTACGAGTCAGCGAAATGATGAAATCTAACCACATGTCCTTTCCGGTGGATGGTCCTGATCCTCCCATGATCTACGATTGCGATCGAATTGTGATTTCGCATGTCGTGACTTTGGAAACTGGGGACCATTGTCCTCTCATCTCCTGATATCCGATTCTGTGAAATGAACCAACGGTTCATATCTCTTTTGGATTGACGGCTCCCATTATTCTTAGGCTTTGGGAGTGGAATGGCTCCCACCGTTATCCTCCTTGAAACTTTTCTTGATCCAATGGCTTGCGGCTATCGACGTCTGTCGAACCTGTGAAGACTGAAGGAGTCAAGGTGTTTAACACTTATGCTCCTTCTTCAAATCTAACGATGGTGATAGACCTCAGATCCTCCCGAAAGGATCTCGTTCGTTCATCTTCCAAACAAAGGAATACTCCCTTTTATTACTTTCACTTCTCTCTATCCCTCCTGAGCTTCGTCAGTTATGAAGGATTTAAGAGTGTTACACTCTTTCTCTTAGACTTAACACCTAAAGGGATCTTCGACACAACTATTGCGATCCTTCATCAGGTCTAGGACTTAAATGGTTTTGGGTTTCTATTTTCCTCGCAGGGAGCTTGTGCATATCTGCACTACCTCTCCTGAGCTTAATAAACTTCATCCTCCAAGGGACTCAGAATGACTAAGAGAGTAGACCTACATACATGAAACTACGCCTAAGGTCGACGAACTCGTAGTTCATGGCTCTAGCTTAAGCCACCACAGGATGCAAGCATTTTACGAGTGTAAATCCTGTCCTATCCATATGAATTCCTACTTTCCTAATTATACAACCAAGCATAAATAGAAGGGATACAATATGTCCATTAAGCAATCGTGTACATTCTTGAACACATTCACAATTATAGCTCAATTACATAGGGTAAGAGAACACTTATCTATTATAGGTTGTTGCTAACTAACTGACTGTGGGTGTTCATCCTTCCACCCTACCATAGGCTCAGAGGCATTCATTCTTAGCACTATGGCCACCCCCGTGCCAAGCCATGATATCACCAGGGAACTCTCACAGTTCTTCAAGGATTCTTTCTCTATTTCAGCTTTTGCTTCTCTTCTCTACAAACTTTCAGAGATTTCTCTCTTTGTTATGGCCTCAGCGAGGTTTATCAGATGCTCACTCAGCATCAAGATCGCGACCTTTTGTTCATCATTCCCCTAGAGAGCTCCGTGCGTCTCCCTTACAAGATTACTCTCTCACCTGTTATCTCTTTCCCTTGTTGTTCGTGTGTGTATCTCCCTTACCTTGGAAGGTTTTTTTGCCGACCTATCATGTTTCTTCTGTTAGAAGGAAGCTCAGGTCTATAGGTCTCTGCGGTACTTCGGGCTGACATCCCATGTTTCCATTCATGGGGGTGGTTGATTTTTCAACAACCAGTCATTTCTTCATTAATTGATTCCTCTCCTCTAGTGATATCATGGCCAATACTTTCAAGGCTTCACCCCCACAGTCAGTTATTGGCAACTTAAACAATAATACATTTACATTGTCCTCATGCCTTAGCATGGTAATTCCTATTTTATGATTAATTACAAATTGGGGGAAATCGGGTGTTACAATTCCCTCCCCCTTAAAGGAACATTGTCCTCAGTGTTCTTTCTCAAAACACCTGTCATGCCTTTCTCATTCAGTTGTTTTAGAAATCTTGATCTTTCTTTCTTGGTCAGGCCCTTTCTCAAACCCTTAGTCTTCTTCACCTGCCTTCAATAATTCTTGGACAACAAGCACGTTACTCACAATTTTTATGTGAAAACATCTTACTGTTGTTCAAAATTCAAGAGGAAAATTTCATAATCTAGCACAATACTTATCTGTGCAGTTTGTGGATTTGCATCCACATGGTTGTTTTGTTATCCAGGCTCATTCTTTTTCCTTGACATACCCATTGGGTGCATGATTTCAATTCAATAGTTTACAAGAACTATCATGGTTTCATCTTCCTTGCGGTCACTCACCCTTGAGGCCCAGGTCAGGCAACCCCTTCACTGCTATGCAGTCCCTCGGGTGATCCATCTTGCCTTGCCAAGGTTTTCCCACATAGGAAAACTACCCACCGTGTGCATGATCCCAAAAGTTTACAAGAACTATTAAGGTCTCCTCTTCCTTGCGGTCTCTCACCCTCCAGGCCCAGTCTCAGGCATCCCCTTCACTATTATACCATCCCTCAGGTGATCCATCATGCCCTGCCAAGGTTTTTTCGTACAGAAAGAATTTTAGAGACTCTATCGACTCTTACAGTCGAGGCATCCCTAATACTTTCTCTGTCGAGGCATCCCTCTGGCTTGTGTTACCTCAACACAATAATTTTCAGGCAATCATGGATTATCACGGGGTTTTCATGGCTCAGTAGTAGCCATGTTCATCATCTTCATCTTTGACAGCCTTCATCTGTCCTTTATGGACATATCTTTTCTTCTCACCTGTATCACAGGTATACAAGATTCATGAGCATCATTATAAATTCTAGCTTTCAGAATTTTATTGCAAATCTGTCACCTATAGATTTCCCATTCCACAATTTGTTTTCATATTTGTTCCACACAGGAACCAAATTCATAATTATGGGACTTTCCTTCCCATAACAGTTTGGCTCAGTAGACAATTGGCCTTCCTTATGGGCTTACAATGCTGCCATATCCAAGACCCCTTTGCTTTATGCACTTTCAACATTCCTTGCAGTTTGACTCAACAGGCAATCGGTCTTCCTTATGGACTTACAACACTACCATATCCAATACCCTTTCCTCCCTGCAATTCATTCTTTACACAACCAAACAAATTATTAGATTTCGTGCACATTACCTTTTTCAAAATCAAGTATACTAACAGTCCAAGTCATTTCATCTATTCAAGGATACAAAGTGAAGGGATACATCATCCGTTACCTATGCATCATTCCAACCTACCAAATTTTCAAAATGTGATTCATATATCAATTGATTTTAATGAATGCACCAACATTTGTGGCCACATTCATACCCAATGCACCCTTGCATTGATTTCAAGTTTGTCACACTTTATGACAGGTTCTTGGCCATGGTGTGTTGGAATTTAACCAACTTCTTCACCACATGGCCTATTCATTTTCATTCACTCTTACAATAGGACCATGCTTCCTGCTATAGGTCAATCACGACCCTAGATCGGTGCACCTGAAACTCAAAGGTTTCACATGAATGCCTTTAAGCATTCTTCCTCCATTGATAACCAGTGTGCCACCGCTCATGGCCACCCAAATTTGTTTTCCTTTAGCATTTTCATAATGTAAGTAAAACCCTGGAAGGTTCTCCTTGCTCACTGAAAATTTCATTGTTTGTTCTTTATGCAAACATGCATTTCCTTGAAGCAACCCCATGCAACGTGCTATCTATGAGCACTTTCAGTTTCCAATCGTTCCTGGATTGGTCCATATGTTCATGACATATCAGTTCATGAATTCTTCCAAGGATTTACAATCAGTCTCTACTACCGAAGGTTCACACCTCCATCACTCAGGTTCTTCTTCCTGAATCATACCCTACATGGTTATCCATGGCATACCATCGCCCTTTCAAATTTCGTGCATAACATGAGACAATAAAATATTTCGGAAGGGGTTCTCACCTGAATACTTTCATACCCTTAGTCACATAAGCATGAGAATTTTTATACCTGTTCTTGCGTGCTAGAACTCTCTCTAATATTATCCCATCAGTGGTGCTCCATGGGGACTTTTAAAGTCCCTTCAATAATCTTTCAACAAGAACCTTCGCATAGTCATCCTCTGATTGGGGTTGTTCATTATTGGCAACTGTCTTTCTCAACAGTTCCAATCTTATTTTTCTCTACACATGACATACATCATAAGCACATTAGTCATCATGTAAATTAAAATGCAAGTACCATAGCATTTAAATTAATAAAATATTTTCAGACATGTCCTAGCATATTTGTATGCACTTCATCACATTATCCTTAATGTTTCCACAAATGCAACATAAACAGATTTCGATTGTATCTTCAACAATACAATCCTTATCACTATGGTGTCAAAACATTCACTTTTATTAGTAAATTAGTTTTCTCATCCAAGAGAAAACATAATACTCAACAAGGAAGAATTGAGGACTCTCCCCTTCTCCCAACTCTTCCTACACTGTCTGGGACTTTTTAGCCCAGTCGAGTTATCTCTGAGGCCTCACTGCCTTTTCTTAATCATGGCTTCAACCAAGCCTAATCAATTAAACATACTCATTTATGTATTTAATCACTCATGGGTTTTACTTGCCTTTTATCAACTATACTGGTTTTTCACAACTTCTCTTTTAATCCTACGCCTTTGTTAAATAATTTAGGGTTCTTAGGGTGAGGAAAGTGTTCCTCCTTTACTTATGCAATCTACATTTTTTTTGTGATCTTTCTACTCTTCTCCTGAGCATCCCTGGGCTAGGCTCGTCCTAACTCTTAGGATACATCAGCATGCTTTAATAGCAAAATCTTTTGCCCATAATGAATCATGAACCTGTGCATCCTGCACATTACCATTCGGTTATCATAATGGTCAATATTCATTTATTAGTCTTCTATTCATTACATGATGTTTTTTT
>SNQJ01S0265681.1:0-11972 GCA_010110895.2 Picea sitchensis
ATATGCATTGCTTTACTTAGCAGGTTTAAAACTTACACAACTGTTGTGGGAACATTTTTCTCAAGGGTCAAATACTCTTGTTTCTTGATTAACTCCAAGAGGGAATTATTCTCTTCAATCGTAACGTTTATTTCAAAAAAATGATGAAAAATGACCTCACCCTCCCTCACCCTCCCTCACCCATGAATGAGTGAGCGTTCAAACCCTCGCCCTCCCAATGGTCGGACTTTGCGCTCGTATCCTCAACCTCCCTACGATCAGTTGAGTAGCTCGTAAACTCACCCTCACTATTGTCTAGTGAAGGATTCCTATGAAAGTTACAAAACGGAATATCTATCACCCTTTTTCCTTCATGAAAAAGTTCAATCAATTCATCCAAGCACCCTATCCTTTCTTATTGTGTGGGAAAACTATCATGAGTGGATACTTCATCCATGTTCCTTTCATATTCTAGGTCTTCATCAATAGGAAAGGATAATGTTTACTCAATCTCCATGGTTTGAACCACTTCCTCCTTGTTCTCTTGTAAGGCAACTAGATGGTTGTTTAAAGAACTTTTACAATCTTGACGAGGACTCTAACGTTTCAATAAAAGCTCAAAGAAAAGACCCATGGAAGTTATACTTTTTGGACCCCCGTAATATCTAACCCAATTATGTTGTTCCATCCCAAAAGAGTGTACAAAAAGTCTCATTATTACATCCTCATGTGTCATGTTGATCTATGAAATGTATCTTAGGGAATTCTCAATGTGAGGAATGACTAAGGACGGATCACCATCATATCTAGGGAGGTCATCTAACCAATCTGGAGAATAATGATTAGGGTATCTGAGAACTCCTTTAACATCAACAGTAGCGAATTGCTCGTGAAATTTCCACAGAGCCATTTTCAACCAGCTTCAACCAAAGTGGAGTCACCAAGGTGAATAATCAAATGAATGCCAACCAAATACTTGCTTCACCCTACAAGCACCTAAGCTCTAAATTCTCTAAGGGAATTGGTCTTCTTCCCTTCAATGGAGTCGCGAGGTGAGTCAGCTTATGAAATGATTGAAATCCTACTCACCAAAGATTGTTGAAGCCAAACTTCGTATATCCAGGGAAAGGACTTTATCTTCGGCCACGTCACCAAAATGTTATCTCTCAGACACTCCCTCAAGGAAAATTCCAACCTTTCTCAAGGGAAAGCCTAAGGATACGAACATGCAAGCCACCCACTGTCACCTCAACAACCTTGCCTCTGCACTTCTAGGCTAGGGTCACTAACCTAAGGAGGGTTTTCCTATTTTTTTTTTGTATCTGGTGAAATCAACAACTAGGTCGGGCTCGTACTTGTGTGACACAACATCGATTCCTACCACTACCACTATAACCTCCAAGCATGCTCACGCTGCCCCAAACGTGGCACACAAGGTAAGCCGAGGTTTCGAAGCAAGGAGGGTTTTCCTACATGGTCCAACTAAGTATTATCGTTGCTATAAGGTTAGGTGAGGACAAAGGACTTAGTTTGACTTGGGTTAACTTCTTTACAAAGATGACTCCAGACATGTGAAAGAAGACAACACCCAATAAATATCTGGAAGGGAAAACTTTGCATACAAGCGCATTGATTTTTACAACCATATACCATTCATCATCATTAATGTATTGTTACTCATCATTAAGAAGAATAATCAATGACCTGTACATGCAAAGTATTCTATGTAAAGCATAATATGCAAAGGCTATTTCAACATTTTATTTGTTCTACATTTGCAAGGACAATTCAAGTATGAACAAATTATTACCAACGACCAATGGCAACCAATTGCAAACAATGTAGAATATCCAATACTCAGGTCGCTAAGTAAATGTCAATGCATTGTTCATAAAGGCCAAATCCATACTACCATTGAATGATCCAATCAAGGTTTACATATGTGAGGTATGAAAGATGCTCAGATGTTCAAGCAATCAGATTTACATCCATTTTATTACATGTATTCAAGAATCCATTCATTGTCATTCAGAAAAGTTCAAGACAACGTGAGATATGCTGGATGCTTAGGATACAAATGGAATTGCATAATACCAGCAGTAATTCCTGGGAAGATTTTAAATGTTTAATGCTATGTGAGAAAGGAACCATGAGATACGCCATTAGATTACCAAACAGCGTTATACATAAGCAATAAGTAGTGAACCATATGAGATACCAATGCTGTGGTAAAAAATACTGTAGTTGACTAAAGGTACAGTTCGCATAAATATGTTCAGATTTCATATTTGCAAAGTATATCCAACAGCTGTATCTTTCACCAGATTTAAGAGTTATGTTGTCAACACACTTGTTTACTCGTCACAGAGATGAAATGAAATGCTCAGATCAGTGATCATATTGCAAAGATACTTAGACCAGCATGCACCAGGATTGTAACAATGATTAGATCCACAACGCTGTCCCAGTCCACAGTTACCATGCATATACCACACGAGGGGAATTGGAGAGACAGGCTTATAGTAAGGATAAGATCCAGGTTTATGCGAGAGAACCTTAAAACTTTAACTTTACTGATCGTCCCCTATTTACCAGTGACAAATGACAAAGTTACAAATGGTTTAGATCATCATTCAAACCAAAACTGCATATAAATATTGGTCACTGTTGTAACATAAATCGGCTCATTGACAGAGTGTGGTGATGTCAAATGCTTTCAACAAATCGTTAGAAATATTCTGGGATTTGGGCATATGTGGTTTCAAAAATTATCAAGAAAGAGCAGTAATGAGATCCAAACGATTAGTCAAACTGGAATGTATCTTCTCTCTGCATACCAACCCTGAAAATTGAGATTATGGATAACTGGTGTGAAAGAGACAGAAGGTAATCCGATCACTGGATAGGGACAGCTTAAAAAAAAATGCTTTGCAGCGTTTCCAAAGATTGAGGATATGCTATGGCGAATTTATGAGTTTTTTAAATGTGACCGGGAACAGTAAGGGACAGGTCGGTCTTGAGATATGAAATTATGTGCTAATCGATGCCCCTAAAGATCTGTCATAGACCAACATTAGCTTACTGTGCACCCATTGTTATGGACCGGGACTATATGAGGATGAGGTAAACATACAAGCAGAAGATTCGGGTCGTTTAGATATGCTTGGGGTTGGTTTACTTGCAGGAGTCGTGTAAAGCGAGTGAGGATAAAAATGCTTCTAAGGAAACCTCTATATCATTCACACCGCTATAGTAAATACGCTAGGGTATCAACCCTTGAAATCTCAAAATCCATGGAACGATATACACAATCCCTTCATCGTTTGTGGTAATTCAAGATAGGCAGATATGTGACCAAATGACCAGTTATGAACACGTTTCCTGCAAATTTTTGAACAGTTAAATAACCCTTGGACAGAGATCGTCTGGCACATTTCACACATCAATTTGATCTCATAGTTGATAGGAATCAAAGGTATCATAAGACGTTTACCAGAGGAGACTATATGCAGTCGGAAAATTCCAGAAACCCTTTAATCCATCAATAAATAAATTGCCACAGTGAGATTCCAATTGATCGTTTGGGCAATAATTGCATCAATTTAGATCAAGCAAATAGCAATGGGGCAGATCTGGGACGTAGCCTAGCAACTGGAAAATATTTGGATTAAGACAAACTGCAATCGACCCTTTTGATGAACTGTGTTGATTCAACTCTGAAATTAAAACACTCTGCAGTTTGACAGCTGGGATCAGAAGTAACAATCAAGGCAATTATTGGGTCGCTTGGGAAGATCTTTGAATAGTTCGGTAGCTGAAAACGTTGGCGATCAAAACGACTTTCAATGAATTACAAGATGGATGACTTCTTTCTTTAGATCTCGACCCTGAAATACCATAGGAGATGACCGAGAACGTGGATCAGGCAAAGATAAATGATGACAGAGATGTACGGAAACGGATCTAGCCTATAATACACTTAATAACAAGGCGGGGTTTGGTTAAAATAAACAAAATAGCACTCAAACCCTCATACGGCTGGTCAAGAGACGTCAAAGTAATGGATCGGCCAGCAAATTAATTAAAGTGATATATGGCAATTAAGCTCAATAAAATAAAAAGTGATGGGTGAAATTTTTGTTGGGTTTGACTGGGAAAAGGGGGATGGAGAACCTACTATTGGGCTATGGGGTCACTCAGATCCAAGGTAAAATAACTGAAAAATATCGATGTCTTCCCTCACTAAGGACTGGGGGAAACCCACCAGGCATAGGGCATCTAGGGTCTATGCTATAGGGGGTTGAATCAATAACTACAAAGCAACCTACAACATGCTAGTATTCAGCAATTAAATTTGGACATAATAGAGAGAAATCATTAGATCTTTTTTTCTAAATATATCTAGGACAAAAAACAGAAAAAGAAGGGGTTAGAGTTACCTCCTAACTCCTTAGCTTGTTCCTCTAGTGTGCAGTATTATCCACTTCAGCGTTAGAAATCTAAGCTACCATCCAATGAAGCAATAAATTTACCCAAGAAAATGATAGACAATAGCTTGCAACAAAATATCCTTTCCTTAGTCTCCAGTGAGTACAAATGAAGAGTACATCCTTTTTTACAGGTGAAGAGAAGCCTCAAACAACTTGAAAAAATCACAGGCCAGCTTAATACCAAAACCACTTTCTCTAACAAACCATGAGCAAGGAAAATAATAAAATAATATATCAAATGTGGTCATTGTTATCACACAGATTGTAGTTTGGGCAAAGCCCAACCCAAACACCAAGTGTGAGACAGAATTGGGAACACCTATCATTGTCACCTCAATAGATGCCCCCCTCGTTTTAGTGAAGGATAAATCCAACACAATGGAGGCTTCCCAAGTGACCCTAGGGGGATTGCGATGGGAGATGAGAAGTGATGCAAGAGAGCCCCTATAGGTCAAGTTCAAAGATTGGAAAGAGGCTTGAGAAAGAGTCTTGTGAATTGATGGAGGTTGCCAAAGGTTATGTACCTGCAAAACAACGTTAAACCTTCCCAGAAAAAGACAAATAATAATGAATAAAGCCTCAAAACCAATGGGGATTTAGCAAGAAACCTTGCTGTCCCAAAATTGCAGCAGTATGGAAATATATATCAGCAGTAAACAAGTTATGACAGCTGTAAATTAAAGCACCAAAGTCAAGTGTATGATGTTAGAAAACAAAGCTAACAATTAGTAGACAATCTTCCAATGATAAAACCAAGACTTTGATAGCAAAGAGGGCTGTTATTTGAGTGTTATCAGCAAGATGTTATAACAGCCTTATGTCTGTAGCAAACTTTTGCTACAACAGCAAATCCTAGCCACTAAAATCAACAAGTAAACCACCCAAACAATAGCTTATAACCATTAGAATAATAACCAAGGCTTAGAAGCGAATTTCAGCAGTAGAAGAGTGATAAAAGAGTGAATTTGCTGCAACCCTATTGGCTGTAGCTAAATATTAATTAGAGCAGCTAGGTTACTCGGCTAATCAAGACGCTCTTAGGGAACAATATAGCCTAAAGCATGTAAAATCAAATTCTAACTTTGAACAATTCAATCTCCTTGATATCACGTTTACCAATGCACAATATTCAATCTCCAATGCAAAAAAATTAGTGCCTTATCTATTGGGTTATGGGGTCTCTTGTTTATGAGCTAGGGTTTATTACTTCTCTAGGGGTGTAAGCCCTTTTACTCTCTAAAGCAAACAAACCTTAGCAAGGTAAATCTACAAGAGTGTAAGCCCTTTTACTCCTTATAACAACCTTAGCAAAATAGCCTTTTCAATGACAACAAAGATAGATCTTGTTGGAGGGTGTATGCCCTTATGGCTCCTCCAAGGGTTTTGACAAATTAACCTTGAAATCAAGAAGAAAACATACAATTGCATAAATTTCTTACCTGATCCAAGAGATAGCATGAAAAACCCTTACTTATCAAGAATATTCCACCACAATTGCCAAGAAGCAAGCATCCAAGAGATAGCACTAGCCTTTTTCCTCTGACAAACAAGTATTCCATCCAAAATGCACCAAAGAAGAGAGAGATAGAATTGCCCAAGTAGAGAGAAAATTTCAGCCAAGAATGTTATGTAATTCTCAAAAACATGATGATAAAATGAAAATGAGATGACCTTTATTTATACAAGGTCATCTAAACTTTATTTGTCCACTTTAAATGTCAACAAAAAAATAGAAAGAGGGTCGACCCTCTAATTTCTCCTTACAATTTGAAAAAATGAAAATAACATTAAATTAAAACCCGTAAGGGCTGATGTCATGTCCTAGAAGGGTGACGCTAGACCTCAAAATGAAACGTTGAGCCTCCATGTGAAGATCGTTTGGCCTCCAAAGGTCATGTGTCATCTCGTCATGTGCTAGGGAGCATGTCATGGATCTTCCTTCTTTCAAATAGCACCACATAATCTTTGAACCATCAAAACCCCGCCATAACCCCCATCATCCAAGGTGACGTCAAGGGCTAGGGTGTGACTCCCTAGGCATCCAAAGGCCAGCGTTTAGGTGCAAGGGGTTTCAATGTCATCCTTCAAGGTTGCCAAGGTGCCTCCAAAGGCAACACTCACCATCTCAAGCCCCTAATGAGTGGGGCGCATCATCCATCCTATGGGATTCAAGCCCCTATGAAGGTCCAAGTGGCCTAGTCCCTCCATGAAACTGCTTCCACCAGGAAAGGACCTGCAGAGACAAACAAGTACGCCTCCAAGAGTCCACAAGTCACATGAATCATGCCAAGTAAGCCACATTTAATCAAATAACCATTCAAACAAGTGCATTAAATCCCCTTTTCTCGAGTTAGTCACATGCTCAAAGACCTTATAAACTTTCCCTAGTTTAGGTATGCGATGGGTGTCATGGTCAATCCCCAAGTCAAGGAATGTTTCCCAAGAAGACCCCTTTCTAGGCCATCAAATGAGTATGAGGTGTATGAGGTGGGCGGGGGGGAAATACTCTCGGACATGGGGCTCCTGACATACAAGGGTTCATATTGTCTCATTTATGGGTGCCTTTGTGGAGGGTGTGCTACTCCATTTGCAATGCAACATTTTTCCAAGCCCTTTATTGCCATTAATTTATTAGGGTCCAAAACATTGAGTAATATGTACAATGGAAAGTAAAGAGTACTGCAATTCCACTTGAAGTTAGAAACACACAAAGTGCCATATGCAATGGAAAGTAAAGGATACCACAAAATGCATTTCCCCAACAAGCAGGACATTTATTAATTATGTGTTTTCTTTTTTTACAGGTCCTTCACCTTTTTATGGAGAAGCATTTCATTGCTCTCAAGACCTTAGGGCGAGCATCTAGAGAATAATTTATGGATCTTATCTTTTTCCAGCTACAACCCTTCTAGGCCTTTAGCCCCTTGTTCCTATGAAACGAGGTACAAGCCCTTCTTGGGGTCAATGAACCCTAAAACCCAAGAGATGAGGAAACGGAGGGGAAGAAGCATGGAAAGTGGTAAGTATGAGCGGGAATGGTACGATGACCCTTCAAGGAGACCCCAGTAGCAACGCTCTTCCCGAGGGTGACCCACTTACTAGGAAACCATGTCAACCACCAAGGTGAAACAAGGCAAAAGGTATAAATTCCAAGCAAACGTTTCACAATCAAAAGAGGATCATTTGCAACATGTTCAAATGCTTCAATTATTAAAGCGACACTTACCATTAGACCGGACTTGTTACCTCATGAAGCAAGACCTGCTGTCCTCTATGGGTCGGGCTGGTGTGGTGGACGCTACTATTGTCGATCAGTGGTGATGTATGGTGAGAAGCGAGGCTTCGTCCGTTCATCTAGCTCTTGGAACTCCATGTCTGCAACCTGCAGGCCTCGAGACATCATCTCCTTAGTTACCCCTAGAAATGGGGGGTAACACTCATACAATAAAATAATAATTCTCCTTTAGAAAGGGTCAAAGGTGGAATAAAATAATGCTCAAGGGGGAGAGCCCCTCTTAGAAGGGGGTCAAAATAGTCAAATAATCCAAATAAGTCCAATAATATTCCAATGTGTAATATCCACCTATAATGATGGGTTTAACCTCCTAGTAGATCATTAATTTGCAACCCCGGGTGACCATTTCTTAGTAAAACATAAGAAATTTAATTAATTTGAACACTTGTCTAAGTGTTACCTAGGGGAACATTATTAACCATTTTAAATGAATCCATTCCTAAGAAAAACCCACATTTCCTAAGTTTTTAGGTGAAAGATGGGAAATTAATGTAATTAGTGACGAAAGGGGAAGGGAAATGATCCACGTGATGACCTTCAAAGTCTTAGACATGCATAGGTTGCTTTAGTTTAACTAGGCATTTTTTAAAATAGCCTTCTAGAGGGAGATTTTCATTGAGTTACCTTCCTCGGCCTAGTTTTTACTACCCCTTAAGCCTTTTTCTTTAGATGTTCATTTTATTGAACAAGTCCCTATTCTTTAGATTTTCTTTAGACAACCAAGGACTAGGGGCATTGGCCTTTTAATGAGGGGCATTGCTCAAGTTTTATTTTTCTTGTCTTTTTTTACTTTTCACTCTTCACCTCTTAGTCTTTTGTGGCTTTATTTGATTTAGGCTTTTAACTTTGACCTTTCCTTTTGACCTTTGAGAAGTCATACATGATGGGATGCAATTATCTTTTATATGAATGGACACAAATAATACTAGGGAGATGCATGGTTAGGATATGTATGGCGCTATCAAGTCTAAACACCCAGGAGTATGAATTATCTTAGGAAAAGACACGCTTCTAAACGAAAACTTGTTCCCCAAGGTACTATGACGTAAGTAATAAAATCATGTATGTTATGAAATACTAATCAACAATTGATAGGTAATCACAACTTCACGACATGCCAGGAGGTTATATCATCATGTCTAAAGTAAGTATTACGCATGGAATGTCTCTGAAGTAAACTGGACCATCAAAGTGCATATGATATCTGAGCATCTGATCTGAACTGAGTTACATCATTGTTGAGCTAGCAAGAGGATCATGTCTCAATGGAGAAAAGGAAGGACTTTGTCTAGATCTGACAAAGAGATGCATGATATCTCATGCAAGCAACTCCATGACATTGTTGAGGGTATCCAAATGTCGTTACCCTTGAGAGGGTAACAATCCACAAACCATTCTCTATGAGGATTCATATGGAAGGAAGCTCTTGAATCAATCAACCATACCTCCTCGTGGACATTGGTTGACAAGCATGTAGAAGAGCAATACATGTTTCCCTCACAACAAAAAAATCAACCTTATTTTCTTCTTTCTCTTTCAAGGGTTCATCCTTGCATTTGTTCTTCTTGTGTCCTCCTTGATGGCACCTCTAGTAGATCAAATCTTGTCTCTTTCTACCTTTACTAATAGATTTTCCTCTAGATCTAGATCTACTCCTACTAGATCTCTCATCCTTTCTCTCCTTAAATCAACCCCTAGTTACCAAATTTTGGATCAATGCTCATTTTCAAAGTTCTTTTCCTAGCCTCTTCATACAAAAATTGATCCAGAATCTCATCCATCTTGATATTCTCCACATTTGTAGCTCTATTGATGGCCACAATCAAGTCCACCGAAGAACTCAGAAGACTACAAAGAAAACTATGCATTGCTCATTGTCCTTCACTTCAACACCAATGGACTTGATCTAATCAAGAAAGGAACTAGAGGCATTAAGTTGATTGTTATAGCTATATTTAGTCATCCTTGATCACATACAATTGAGCCAAGACATTTGTGTATATCCTCTCCTTGACTTACTACTCGTTTCAAAAAATTTATGAGCCTTTTCTTTATTCTCAAGAGTTTCCTTCATGCAATCCACGAGCAACTCAGATGTTTCTCTTTAGCAACCCGTGAGCACCTTCAAAATGGCCTTAAAAATAAAAATTGCACAAAATGTATGGTCTTGAGCAGAGATCACAAAGGTCGTAGACTTGTATACCTAGGATCTCGAGCACCAATGACAAAAACTACTTCCAACCATATAAATATGAAGTATAGGTTGGAGGGAAGGGCCCAAGACTAGAGTTATCATACTTATATGCATAGTTTTAAAAATTGGAACCGGTCGAGGGTCCAACCTGAACCGGAACCGGTAATGAACCGGTCGAACCGGTTTCAATGAACTGGTTTTTTAAAAAAATAGATAAAATATTTAAATTTTAACGAAAAAATATATTTTTAAGATTTTAAATCATGTTTCCAAAGCATTAGAGACAATTAGAGACAACATATCCAAAGTATGCTCATGAATATATCAAAATGGCACCAAGTGCAATACATATCTAGAGATAGAAACATAAATACATAATCAAGGAGGCTCTAGAGTCAAAATGGCCTCGGTCCTCTATAGACCACAACAACAAAACACATACTAGCAAGAGTCAAGACTACAAGGCACTATCTCATTGATCAACATGATAAATGATCAATCATCACTACTGCTAGAAGTAGAAATGGCATGGGCATCCTCGCCCTCGACATCATCATCTGACTCAGACTCGGCCTCAGACTCATCACCATCAGGGACATTTGTGACTACACACTTTGAAGTTGCACTAGCTGTAGTAGTACGAGTACGACCGCGATGAGGCACACGAGGTATACGATAGCAACTACGCCTGCCTGCAGTTCCACTAGGGCCTGCCATGTCTGACACTAGAATCGGACCGCGAGGCCCTAATAGTGGATCTGCATCCATCTTAGCCTGCCCTGCTAACTCCATCTCCAAATCATGGTCAACATCAAACTTTGGTGGGTGAGTCTCTGCTACCCAATCTGAAGTTGGATCAACATCATCCAACACAATAGGATCTGTATCGGGTCTTTTGTTCAACAATTGGTTGCGCCTAAGCCGGAGGTTGTACTGCACGAAGACTAGATCATTTAACCGTTTCTGTTCTAAGCAGTTTCTCTTCTTCGTGTGAATCCTCTCAAATACAGACCAATTGCGCTCATACCCAAAAGCACTACAAGTTTGACTCAACACTCTAATTGCAAACTTTTGCAATTAAGGACAATGGCTGCCAAATGACTCCCACTAGTTTGCTGCAAAAAACATAGTTAGTCGAGTTAGTTCCTTGAAGTAATAAAATTTAAAGTATATAAAATTTAAACACTTGAACTTTAAACTTTGGAATTGTTACCTGGCTCATCCACATCCCTTGCAATCTTTGCTAGGTTCTTGTCGAAGGTACCTGTGGCTCTAGTGAAATAAGTGATCTGTCGATGTATCTCCAACTGATCACTCTCAGAGGGGAACATGCGCTCAAGGCAATCAATCAAGCCATCTCTAACCTCCCCAGTCACATCTTCTCCAAGTTGCGCTTGTTATAACCCTAAATTGCACCACACATGCTTACCTGGCATTAGGCCAACTCATATCCCTTCTTTGCCAAAAAACTACTAAACAACTCTTCTAAAAACTCCATTTTTAAAAAGCAAACTCTAGCAGGCTCACTACAGCCCGCGGGCAAACGCTAGTAGTCCCACTACAGCCCACGGGGGCCCCACTAGCAGGCCCACTACAGCCCGCGTTTGCCTTCAGAATCACAAAAAACGTAAAGTTGTCGACGGAACGAGAAGCTTTTGGTCAGTTAACTTGAACTCCCCGCCATTCATGGCCGAGAGTTCGTCTAAAACCCTAGCTCCTTCTAGCCTATAAAAGAAGGGGTAGGGGTACTATTCAAAAGAGGAAAAATCATAGCAAAGAAACTCTGCCAAATTGCCAAGTCCGTTTTGTCCCAACCCTTTAGCCTTGCCTCAAGCTTTAGGAGAAATTCATGCAAAAGCAGTTGGAGAACAAAAGAAGAGGAAGAGCCCAGGATCAGGATCGAGGAACGGTGGCCGGTCTCTAAAATCATTGTAAGTTGATTCATATTGAGATTAATGAAAAAGATACTTTTCCCGTCCCGAATACATGAGTCTCATCTATGTTATTTGATTTA
>SNQJ01S0265682.1:0-11971 GCA_010110895.2 Picea sitchensis
TATATATTTGTTTCCAATGATATACATTTGTATATATGAAGAATTATTCAATGCAACTAATGCTAAATAGAGGGTCACATTAGTTGCAACAAGTATTCAAAGATTAAAAGAAGCAAAAATTCAGAGATTTTAGATGATTATTGATTGTTCTATTTTTATTAATGTACTTTGACTATTTCCCATTAAGAACACCATATATTGCCACATAAGAAATACTAATTTATGCAAGAGTGAAGAAATAAATGACCCAAGAAAAATTATATGTATGAATTCTTAGCCATATACAACTTAATGTTGACTATTGAAGGATTTTATAAAAAAGAAGCCCCAAAACATAGTGTATTTTTAATATTCTATCTAGGCAACTAAGAGCCTCAACATAACTAATCTATTGTATTTTACAAGTTTTAGATGGAAGGATATATTAACTAGTGTCCTCATTGAAAGGATCCTAATAAAATCTAGTGGAAAGGTCAAAGAAACCAAGCTCTCTCTCTCTCTCTCTCTCTCTCTCTCTCTCTCTGCATGCATGCATGAATCTTGAGATGAAATAAGATGTAACTCCCTTCGTAGATGGCTAAGATTTCTAGTCTAGTACTTTGCACATTTGAACTGACAAAGACAATTAAGTGATAAAGGGAGCCCCATCCACGAAAACATGTGATCAATGTTCCTTTTCAACACCTCATAGGGATTTTTGATGTTGGTCCATGCATTCTAGATCCAATTTTGAAAGGGTAAACAAATTGAATAGTTCTCCCTTCAAGGAAGATGTTAATGACAACTTTGAGGCCATCAATACATGATGGAACAACTTCTACTTCTATTTTTAGATTTTTGTTGCATGAAAGAAGGTATAAATTCAACATCTTAGTAACCATAAAAGTGTAGTATTGGGTACTTTGCAAGGGTTTGGTAATTTTTCAATTGAAGTTTGGGGTTTCCCAAGAGCCTAATGGGCCATTTTATTTTCTAAAGGACAAGGAGCCTACTTGGAGAATTCAATACTCCATTTGCAAAATATAGCCTCTTCTATTTTATATATTTCTTTGTTTTCCACAACTTTCTTCTTGCAATTCAACTGTGTGGCATTTTAAGCAGTCTCTTTTTCATTCGTAGTATATAAATAAAGTTTTTTGTATGAATTCTTGTTGTGACTGCTAACATTATATGACTATGAACAATTATATGAATATGGATCAAATACTAGCAATTTACCCACAAGGCACAAAGAAATGTTGATAAAAGAGCCAATGTATTTAATAGATGGATTGATATAAATCATCACCAACATGTGGAAAATAGGGTATAGAACATAAAATTAAGCTATAAATATCAATTTCAAACAATAAAAATCAAAGCTAGAATTTTGCAAGATGCACATTTGCATAAAATAATTGTCTCTCAAGTCTCTTTGTATGTGTCTTAATAGTTAAAAACCCATATATTTATATTCAATATTATCAATCGTTGCAGACTCTAGTAAATCATATAAAAACACGCTCACAAAGTTCAAATTGGAAGGATAAGTTCAACCAATAAGGCACAAAGACATGTTGATAAAAGAGCGAATGTATAAAAATGAAAAATAAAAAAAATGTATTTAATAGATGGATTGATATAAATCATGAACAACATGTGACAACTCAGGTATAGATATCAAATTAAGACAAAAATATCAATTTCAAACAAGAAAAATCAAAGATAGAATTCTGCAAGGCACACATTTGCATAAAATACTTGTCTCTCAAGTCTCTTTGTATGTGTGTTAATAGGTAAAAACCCATATATTTATAATTAATATTATCAATCATTGCACACTCTAGTAAATCATATAAAAGCACACTCACAAAGTTCAAATTGGAAGGATAAATGCAACCAATGGCAAGGCCTCTTCCTATATGCTTAAAGATAAATCTGTTTCATTGCATGCTAGGAAGCAAATCTTTTCAAATTCACTTAAAGGAATTGGTATATCCCCTATCTTGCAACAACCCCAATTTGAATTATAATAAAAATATATATATCCTAGAAAAAATTCTAAATGAATGATGAATAATCTAATATAATTTTGGTGCAATGCAAGTCTTTTGCAATTGAAGTGAACATGCATATAGATTTCTTGAAGTACGAAAATCAATCTACTAAGAACAAACAAAAAACCAAAGAAGGGATCACCTTTGGGCAATCCTTGCTAGGTTGTAACTTCATATACATCCTTTGGATTTCAAATTAATGTATATCTCATCTAATAATTTTAAACCAACGAATCAAAAGAACACATTTCTGAGATCTTAATAAAACATCATGTGGAAACAACCTGAAAGGGGATTGTATACTCAAGTGCAATGAGTTCACTTCCAGACCAAATTTCTATACACTTCCAATCACAAATTGTGTATAAAAATGTCACCAATTAACAAACAAACTATAAACCATTATCCAATAAAATAAAAAGCGTGTACATGTTTGAATTGGAAAAATATTCAATTCCATTATTAAGTTTTTATTTTTATTTTATATTTTTACATCCACATGAGTCCATTATTTAGATATCCAAAATCAATGTATATACTAATATGTTAGGTAAAAGAATGTGGATAATATAAATGATCTACCATATAGATTTGTTTTGCTGCACATGGCTCTGCTATTAGTTAGATATCCACACTCAACTTATATAGTAATGTCTAATATCAAGTAAAGTCATGTGGATAAGATAAATTATTTACCATGTAAATTGTGATCTACATAGGAATGATATCTATGAGGGAAAAATATAATGATTCTTATTTCATTTCAATTTAATTTCAATTTTTTTTCATTACTGTCCCTATTATCCTTTTTTTTTTAAAGGAAACCCAATTGACATTAGTGATTAAAAACCATGTATTGACATAACTAAATTATTATTAAATATATATAAGTGATTAAAAAACATATTGACATAATTAAATTATTATTAAATATCTATATTTTATAGTGAATGAAATTAATACAATACTGAACTATTTTATTATTAATATCTACATTTTATAGTTGATGAATCTAATACAATACAAAACTACATTATTATTAGATATTAACATCTTATAGTTATAGTTACTGAACTTAATACAAACACATTAAAACCTCACAAATAAAACAATTTCTCTTTAGCAATTATTACTTTTTTAGCCTATCTATTATAATTAGAACAAACAAATAGTATATAAACATAGGATTTATAAATGAAAAGATCGACAATTATACATCAATTTTCTAAGAAGAATTTAAAAATGTTTTGTGTATGTACAATTACATTTACTTTTTCATATTTTTCTTTACTAGTGAATAAACGAATATAAGTACATTGAAGGGGTGCTAACGTAGAGATCATCATGATATGCAATCCCTCAAGAAACCCAAAATGGTACTCTCTATATCTTGTGTCCTCCGATGCCAACTTCCCCACCCCTTTGTTTTTCACCATAAATGCAAATATCATGAAGAAAAGTAGCAATATTATGAGTAGAAACATCGCAAACAATTATTTACATAGCATGCATGAAACCATAAAGCAAGTGCCTATGAATCCATCTAGAGAAACCAACATTATCAAAAGTACAAGAACTACAACCAGCTTGGTTAGGAAATTGTCACACTCTATCCCATGCCTCATCTCTAGCCACACAAAGAATTCAATGATTGGGATTAATGACATATGGTACATGTTGTGTGATGATTTAACATAAAGGTGGGAGTTTTTAATTCACCCTATATATGAATCTAGAGAAATTGTTCACCATGTAAATTCCTATTGGTGTAATTACTCTATATTTTGGGAGGCAACATTTTACATTTTTCTTAGTATGATTAAAGAGTTCTGAGCATAGTGTTTTAGTCCTTGATATTTACTTTCACTTTGTGTTATGAGATGAAATCATTTTCATGTACTGAATATGTATAAGGTTGAGATTGTTGGGAAATTCAATTGGTTAAATTGCTTTACTTTAAATTATCAACCGTGGAGCTCGTAATCTTGTGAGATGCCGAAACAATATATCTAGGAGTAGGAAACTAACTCTAAGCTAAGAAAGCTAAAAAAATGTCAAGAACTGGAAAAATCAGAAGATCTTATGTTGTAGGTCAAGTCCTATGGATTCTCAGATATCTCTTGGATTCTCAGGGTTAACAACATTCAAATATTTGATTCACACCACACTTGACTGATCAGACTTGTAGAAATAAAATTGCATAAATGAAAGTCTAGAGAAGTCAATTGATGCAAATGGACTCATATTTCAACTATTAACCACATTCCTTTGGTTGACGAGCAAGAGCCTCAACTGGGTTTGCGATCACTAAAGAAACTTATCCTTAAATGCCTAACTCTGTAGGGAAACCACACTTGCATAAATGAAAGAGTATAAATTAATGAACAATAACTTAAATGAACAACTAATGAAATAACATCACACACAAAATATGAATCTATTTGGGAACCGTATACTAGAGAGAGGGGGGCCTTCCTCTCTTGGAATATAATTCCAAGAAGGACTATAGTAGATAATTCTTGATGTGCAACAACAAGTTATTTATTCTAGCATGAAAATGATTACAAGGATCCTTCCCTTTAATATAAACTCTATGTTATAACTCCTCCTTCAAATCTCCTCTATGGAATGGTTTGGGTGCTATGGCGAGTTGTAAATCACCTCCTGAAGCCATTCAAGGATACAATGACAATTTGGTTCGGGGGCAGAAAATCAAAACCGGGCGACGTAACTGAGTTTTGTAAGCTTCAGAAGGTGTGTATGAACAATTCCCACATGACCAAAGTGCTCACAATCTCTTGACACAGGGGATTTGAAAGTTGACCACCTATGCCAGATTTTCATTGTGCCTCACTGAGCTAAACACTAGTTTTGAAAATCCTCTAAAAAACACTTTTCTAGTGACAAAATTACAGGAGAGGGGTCCCCGTAGCTAGAATGAGGTACCAAGAGGCCAACATAACTAGAATTTTGTTGATCTAAGGCACGGTTTGGGTGCTATGGCGAGTTGCAACTCACCTTCTGAAGTCATTCAGGGACACAAATGAAAATTTGATTCGGGGGAAAAAAATGACAACCATGTGACACAATTGAGTTCTTTAAGCTCGAGAAGGTGTGTATGACCAACGCCCACACGATAACGGTGCCCACAATATCCCAACACAGGGGCTTTGAAAGTTGACCCCCTGTGTCGGATTTTTATTGTGCCTCATTGAGCTAAACCCTAGTTCTGAAGATCTGCTAACATACACTTTTATGGGTGACGAAATCACAGAAGAGGGGTCCCCCTAGATGGAACTCAGTGCTAGGATTCCAACAGAACTAGAATTCCATCCATACAAGGAACAGTTTGGGTACTATGGTGAGTTGCAACTTGCTTGGTGAAGCCATTCAGGGACACAATGAGAATTTGGCATAGGGGCACAAAATCACAATCGGGATACGTAACTTAGTTTCGTAAGCTTCGAAAGTTGTGTATGACCGATGCCCACATGACCACGGTGCCCAAAATTTCCTGACACAGAGGATTTGAATGTTTCCCCCTATGTCGGATTTGCAATGTGCCCCACTGAACTAAACCCTAATTCTATAGATCCTCTAACAAACACTAAATTGGGCAAAAAAATCATATGAGAGGGGTCCTCCTAGCTTAAATATGGTGCCAGGAATCCAACATAGATGGAATTTCATCGACCCGAGGCACGGTTTGGGTGCTATGGTGAGTTGCAAGTCGCCTCCTAAATCCATTCAGGGACACAATGATAATTTGGTCCAGTGGCACATAATCACAACAAAGCGACGTAACTGAGTTTCGTAAGCTCCAGAAGGTGCGTATGACCAACACCCACATGAACATGATTCCCACAATTGCCTGAAACACGGGCTTTGAAAGTATCCCCCCTATGTTAGATTTTCATTGTGCCTTACTGGGATAAACTCTAGTTCTGGATATTCTCTAACAAACACTTTTATGGGCGACAAAATCACAACAAAGGGGTCCTCCTAGTTGAAATATGGTGTGAGGAGTCCAACAAAACTAGCATTTTGTCAATTTGAGGCATAATTTTAGTGGTATGGCGAGTTGCAACTCGCCTCCTGAAGCCATTCAAGGACACAATGACAATTTGTTCTGAGGGCACAAAATCACAACCAAGCGATGTAATAGAGTTTTGTAAGCTTCATAAGTTATGTATGACCAACGACCACATGACCATGGTGCCCAAAATTGCTCGACATAGAGGCTTTGAAAATTGACCCCCTGTGCCGAATTTGCATTCTGCATCACTAAGCTAAACCCTAGTTCCAGAGATCCTCTAAAAAACACTTTTTTGGGCAACAAAATAATAGGAGAGGGGTCCCCCTAGCTGGAATATTGTGCCAGGTGTCCAACAGAACTAGTCTTTCGTTGAACTGAGGCATGTTTTGGGTGCTATGGTGAGTTGCAACTTGCCTCATGAAGCCATTGAGGGACATAATGACAATTTGGACTAGGGGAACATAATCACAACCGAGCGATGTAACTGAGCTCCGTAAGCTCCAAAAGGTGTGCATGACCAACGCTCACATGACCATGATGCCCACAATTTCTCGACATAGGGGATTTGAAATTTGACCCCCTATTCAAGAATTGCTTTGTGCCTCATTGAGCTAAACCCTAGTTCCGAAGATTCTCATTGAGGGGTCCACATAGTTGTAATCTGGTGCCAAGAATCCAACATAACTAATGTTTCATCAATCTGAGGCACGATTTGAGTGCTATGACGAGTTGCAACTCGCCTCCTGAAACCATTCAGGGACACAATGACAATTTGGTCTAGGCACACAATCACAACCAGGTGATGTAACAATGTTTTGTAAGCTTCAGAAGGCCTATATGACCAATTCCCACATGACCATGGTGCCCAATATATCCTAACACACGGGATTTGAAAGTTGACCCCCTGTGTCGAATTTGCATTCTACCTCACTGAGCTAAACCCTAGTTCTGGGGATCCTCTAAAAAACACTTTTATGTGTGACAAAATCATAGAAGACGCCTCCCCCCAGCTGGAATCTAGTGCTAGGAGTCCAATAGAATTGGCGTTTCTTAGATCTAAAGGATTATTTGGTTGCTATGACGAGTTGCATCGCGCCTCCTGAAGCCATTCAGGGACAAAATAACAATTTGGTATGTGGGCATAGAATCACAATCAGGTGATGTAAGTGAGTTATGTAACCTCCATAAGGTGTGTATCACCAACACCCACACACCCACGGTTCCCACAATCTCTTGAAACAGGAGATTTGAAAGTTGACCCCTTATACTGGATTTATATTGTGCCTCACTGACCTAAACCCCAGTTGCGGAGATCCTCTAAAAAACACTTTTCTATGTGATAAAATCATAGGAGAGGGGTCCCCCTAGCTGGAATCCAGTGCCAAAAGTCTAACAGAACTAGTTTTTCATCGATCTGAGCCATGGTTTGGGTGTTATGGCGAGTTGCAACTTGCCTCCTTAAGACATTTAGGGACACAATGACAATTTGGTTCGAGGGCACAAAATTACAAATGGGTGACGTAACTGAGTTCCATAAGCTCTAGAAGGTGTGAATGGCCAACACCCACATGACCATGATGCTCACAATTTCCTGACACATGGGCTTTGAAAATTGACCCCCTATGTCGGATTTCCATTGTGCATCACTAAGCTAAAACCTAGTTCTGGAGATCCTCTAATAAACACGTTTTTGGGTGATGGAATCACAGGAGAGGGGTGCCCCTAGCTATAATATGATGCCAATATTCCAACAAAACTAGTGTTTCATCGATTCGAGGCACATTTTGGGTGCTATGGAGAGTTGCAACTCACCACTTGAAGCCATTCAAGGACACAATGACAATTTGTTCTGGGGGCCCAAAATCACAACCGAGCAACATAATTGAGTTTCGTAAGATTCAGAAGGTGTGTATGACCAATGCCCACATGACCATGGTGCCCAGGATATCGTGGCACAAGGGATTTGAAATTTGACCCCCTGTGTTGGATTCAGATTATGCCTCACTAATCTAAACCTTAGTTGCAAAGATCCTGTAATAAAGACTCTTTTCGGCAACAAAATCACAGGAGAGGGGTCCCCCGAGATGGAATCCAGTGCTAGGAATCCAAAATAACTAACGTTTCATCAATTTGAGGCAAGGTTTGGGTGCTATGGCGAGTTGGAACTTGGCTTCTGAAGCCATTTAGGGACACAATGACAATTTGGTCTTGGGGCACAAAATCAAAACCCAGTGACGTGATTCAGTTTCGTAAGCTCTGGAAGGTGTGTATGACCAACGTGCACATGAACATGGTTCCCACAATATCCTGACACAGGGGCTTTGATAGCTGACCCTATGTGCCAGATTTTCATTGTGCCTCATGGAGTTAAACCCTAGTTCTGGAGATCCTCTAACAAACACTTTTTTGGGGAATGAAAGAACAAGAGAGGGGTCCCCCTAGATGGAATATGATGGTATAAGTCCAACATAAATGGCGTTTCATTGATCCGAGGGAAGTTTTGGGTTCTATGGTGAGTTTCAACTCACTTCCTAAAGCCATTTAGGGACATAATGAAAATTTGGTCTGGGGGCACAAAATCACAACTGGGCGATGTAACTAAGTTTTGTAATCTCTGAAAGGTGTGTATGACCAAAAACCAGATGACCACAGTGCCCACAATCTTCTGACATAGGGGCTTTCAAATTTGACCACCTTTGTCGTGTTATCACTCTGTAAATTTCCCTGCAAGTGGAGGCAAGTGAGAGAGGTAACCACAAACCAACTTACAGGCTAGAAGCTAGGCTTTCCAACCTACAGAGGGATCTCTCTTTATAGCTTAGTCAAGAATGACATGTTATCTAATCAGTACAATGGCTATATCATTGATGAGGATAGAGTCGAAAATGGGGTTTGGTTATGCAAGAGGAAAAGGACCATTGGGATATGGAGTCAACCCCTGAAAACGAATGAAAACAATGAGTGGTAGGTAGAAATTTCCAAGGGAACAAAGGATAAATTAGGTGATGAAATTTTAGTTTTGAGTTTGGTTGTGTAGGGTGGAAGGGGAAAATAAACATATAACAGAATTAGAGCACCATGAAAGATGAATTCTGACCTAGTTAAGAAGAGAAACATAGTTTAAATCACTTGAGTGTAAAGAACCATTAGATGAATACTAGAACCTTTAATTATCCAATTTAAACTGAAGAAAATGAATATGAAATTAAGGACCTAAGATGTTAAAAAAAAAATAAGAGTATAGAGTTCAGACCACAACCATTAGAATATTTTTCATAAATATTTTAGGACTTCTGCATTTGTATTTCGTTCAGATTCATAGAATATTACAATAAGGATAAAAATGAATATACTTTATGCCAACTCGCCCCCTTCACATGAAAATGATCAAAATATATAAGAGCCTATTTCCACACTAGGCTACTAGGAATTAGAATACTGCTTCCTAGAATTATGGATCTGGTTTCCTTCAAAGAGAACAACTCCTACGTGATTTGCTAAAAATAAAAGATTTGATTTTGACAATATTAATGTAACAAAAAATATATTTTACAATAATGTATCTTGAAAAAAAATCGACCATGCTATTGTGATGATTCACCAAGTACAGCTGGAAAGTATTTCAAGTCAACCTATGAATCATTGGACAACTCTTCCACCTTTGCGTAGCAAAATTGGGCTATTGTTGCACAAGTGCTACCTACAACATTTGTGTAGAAAAATCAATTTTGTTGTAACTTGTGTAGATCCTAGTGGAAACAAATGACTAGGAACTTGTATTTACCTCAAAAATCATGATCCTTTCACCTCATGATGTCTTTTTTAATCATATGATTCTAGAACATTTATGTAGCAAGAACTCACTACACAAATGATGTGTATGACTATTTACCAGTCAAAACCTTTCTCCAACATCAATTGCATGCTTCCCACAAATTTCATGACATAAACAAAAACTTGGGATGATCTCATATCCAAAAATACAAAACTGTAAGGCTTCCTCACTCATGTCGCTTCCATTTCATCAAGAAGGTTCAATTTATCTTTTCCTTCTTCATCAATTTTCATTTATAACCTCAAGGACCAATTTATCTTTCTCAGTGACAAATTTTTCCTTTTTATATTATGTACCAAAAACTCAGGTGGACAATTTACACAACAAAATAAGGGGGTTAGGTTTTGATTTGTTTAGCATTGAGGGCTTTCACTAAATCAGAGAAAGGATTTTTCAGAAGGTATGCTAGCATGGACAAAACAAGCCTTACTGGTTTTACACAACAAAAGCAAGTGAACAGTGAATGCATAGTGAAAACACTTGCAATAGATTTTGCATAGCGAGAGAGCTTGCACAAGGTTTGTGTAGCGAGGAAACTGAGTTTTCATAGTAGAGGGTTCTTTTAAGATTTATTTGCGAGGAAAATGGTTGATCACATGTCGAGGATGCATGCAAATGATTAAAAGGTGGAAAATATGCATGCATGAGTTGGTAGGGATATATTTTGAAAGGGAAAGTACATGTTTTAGGTGATGAGACTTCCCAAGTTGTTTGAAGTAACTTGTGTAGAATATTTGCACAACGCACACATGTTTTCAATTTCCAAGGTACAAATGACATGAGATGTAATCATTACCCTTTTTCTAATCTCATCAGATGTGATGATGATCAGTGATGCCTTTGAAATGACTTTCCTTCCTATACTTATGAATTGACTTTGACATTGTTAGAAAAACAGGACCGCGGAGCAATAAAATAAAACAAATGCGGAAACAAAACATGGAAGATACATGAATTTACATGGTTCACCCAGTGTGGGCTACGTCCACTAGAGAAATTGCCAGGTCCTTCCTTTATTATTATCCAACAAATGAAGGGATACAACCTACAACAAAACCCGTTGTAACTTCCTCTTCTTTCTCTCACGGTCTCCTCTCTCATAATACAATACTCACCATAATTCATAGCCGCAATACATTTCCCTCATAACAGAGGGTTGCCTTCTAGGGAAAAAACACCTAACATAATTTCTACCATTAGATCTGCGACCTTATAATGAACGGTCCAGATTTACAATGAAATTACAATATACATTTACAAGGAAATTTTTCCTTTGGGGGCTTCACCCCCGAACCCCCATCGGGGGACGCTACCCCTGAATCCCCACCGGGGGCCCACTTTCCCCCGAACCCCCCAACCGGGGGGATAGCCCCCCCGGACCCCGCAGAGGGGATACCCCCCTCTACACTCCCCCGTGTGGAAGAGTGTACATACTTCTGGGGTGTAAAGTCTTCATGGGTTATAGACACGACTGAAAGAAAGGACCTCTGAATCAAGAAGATAGTTAGGTTCCACAACCAACAATATACCACTTGGAGACTGATCTCAACAAATACACCGCTGTTGTATATGTTGGACTCTAAACCTTCTTGGACCTACAAAATTTATCATCTTCATCCTCATTCTTGAAGACCAACTGCAACTAAGCAGGAACTCAGTTTCTCTCTGGTTACTTCCTTTTTTAACATGTCTACAGGTGATCCGGATTATTTTCGGCACGAAATGAGAGCGGAGATATAATAAAGAAATGCACAGAGATATTGCAGATATTCAATAATATAACATAAATGTATCAAAGATGCAACCATAAACATATATATACAGTAATACACGATTTCTATTAATCAAAGAAATGTACAGAGACTGTAAAAATATAGAGTGAAAGACTCGCTAGAATGGTGGCAGCTTATCTCTGAGAAGAGATGTGACAGCTACTCACATTTGCAAGAAGATGATTACAATGAGGCTCTGAAGGCCTTTTTACAATAAACGGGAATGCCAAAATTCCTAGACATCCAAAAACCTAACCCTAGGAGATGAAGCGCCAAAAGTCATGTGGGCCCC
>SNQJ01S0265683.1:6570-18541 GCA_010110895.2 Picea sitchensis
AGGAGGAGATAGAATACATGTCCAGGGTCCCTTATTCATCAACAGTTGGAAGATTGATGTATGCGATTTTGCACAAGACCAGATATTGCACATGCAGTGGGAGTTGTGAAAATGTATATGAACAATCTAGCTAAACAAAATTGGGAGGTATTAAAGTGGATTCTCAGGTATTTGAGAGGTACTGCTACTCATGCATTATGTTTTGGAGGTTCAGACACTATTCTACAGGGATATTTTGATTCAGATATGGAAAGTGATAAAGATAGCAAGAGGAGCACCACAGGGTATGTTTTTACTATAGGTAGAACAACAGCAAGTTGGATTTCGAAACTGCAAAAGGTTGTTTCACTTTCAACAACATAAGCAGAGTATGTTGCTGCTATAGAGGCTAGTAAAGAAATGATTTGGTTACAAAGGTTTATGGAGGAATTGGGAAAGAAGAAAGAGAATAAAAGGTTGTACTGTGACAGTGAGAGTTCCATTCATCTTGCAAATAACTCAGCCTTACATTTGAATACTAATCATTTACAACTCAAGTGCCATTTCATACGATCCATATTGGAAGCTGGACATTTGAAGTTGGAAAATATACACACTAGCTAGAATCCTACTTACATGTTAACAAAGGGAGTAACCAGGGAGAAGCTAAGTTCCTTCTCAGTTTCAGTTGGCATTCAAGCATGAAGGTGAAGATGATAAATTTTCCAGGTCCAAGAAGGATCATAGTTCAGTAGATACATCAACAATGGATTTGTTGAGATCAGTCTCCAAGTGGGAGATTGTTGGTTGTGGAGCCTAATTACCTTCCTAATCCATAGGTATTTTTTTTAGCCGTGTTTATACCCCATGAAGATTTTCCACCTTGGAATAATGTGCACTCCTCCACGTGGGGGAGTGCAAGGGAGGATTTCCCCCCCTGTGGGGTCTAGGGGCAAGCGGACCCCCGACGGGGCTTCGGAGGTAAAGCCCCTAAAGGAAAAATTTCTTTGTAAATGTATATTGTAATTTCATAGTAGATATGGACCATTCATTATAAGGTCACATATCTAACAATAGAATTTAAGTTAGGGATTTTTTTTCCTATAACGAAACCCTCTTTTATGAGGGAAATGTATTGTGGCTATGGATCATTGCGAATATTGTATTCTGAGTGAGGAGACTGTGAGAGAAAGAATAGGAATTTACAACAGGTGTGTTGTAGGTTGTATCCCTTCATTTTTTGGATAATAATAAAGGAAGGACCTGGAAATTTCTCTGGTGGACGTAGCCCACATTGGGTGAACCACATATATATGTGTCTCTATTGTATTGTGTATCTTCTGTGTTTTATTTCCGCATTTTTTTTATTTTGTTGCTACACAATCTTGTTTTTTCTAACAAAATACCTTTCCAACGAGCTATCACATGCCCAAAACAGAGATTGTATGCAAAAGTTACGACCCCAGGAAGTTAATGTACTAACTTACCCCAATGGGGTCCACATGAATTTTGGAATTTCATCTCCTAGGGTTAGGTTTTTGGATGTCTATGGTTTTGGCATTCATGTTTATCATAAAAAAGGCCTTCAGAGCCTCATTTTAATCATCTTCCTGCAAATGAGCGTAGTCGTCACATCTCTTCTCAGAGATAAAGATGCCACCATTCTAGCGAGTCTTGCACTCTGTATTTTTACAGTCTCTGTAAAATTCTTTCATTAATAGAAATCATGAATTTTTGTATTTCTTTTTTTTTGGCAATTTTTATGTGTATTTCATTGTAATATATCTTCTTTCATTTTGTTCCGAAAATAATCCAGATCAGTGGTATCAAAGCAGGCTACACTTGATCATTTTTCAGTCCATGTCTCTGACGAGGTCAGAGTATAGCAAGTTGGGTCTTGAGCTTGTCTCTCTTGAAGAAAATCTCTCTCGCACACCTGATGTAGTAGCATCACCTTAAAATTCAAATAAGAAAGATTTGAGGCAAGGATATGACATCTTAGCATGACAGAAATTCAAATCAACATTTAACTTAGAAATAAATGAGTTGTTGAGATATTTTGGAAACAACATTTTTTAATATTTATTGTTTGTAAAAGTCTGATACAACTGTAAGTAGTTGCATATAGAGAGTGTCAGCTCTTATATTGTAATAAATGATAATTATTGTAATAGGAGAAGATAGGTAACCTCTAGAACCTGATAGGATAGGTTGCAGACAAGATGGAGAGAGCTCGTGGAGCCACTCCTTAGATAGTTTGTTGTTGTATTGTAAAAGAGTGAGTGCCAGTGAGTAACAAAGTGATAACAAATTAGTAGAGTAGAAGAAATATGCAGTGAAGAACTGTAATTCTATGTAATTTATTTCATGAATGAATAGAGCAGACAGAATTGTTCCAATTCCTTTGACAATGTTCATTTTGATGTGTGATTGAATGAATGATACATTCTGTGTGTGTTTTAGTTCATTTCATTTATGTATGATTGTTTAGAGTTGATCATATGAATTTGTGATGAAACTGGATAAGTTTCAATTGTTTCTCTTCTGAAAATCGTATGCAAGGTGTGCATATCGTACACAAGGAGTGTGTCAACAGAGTCTTGAATTGACTCAAAAGAGTTCAGAAGGAACAATGGGAACTTAGACCAAGTACAAGGAGTGCACAAAATCAAGGACTGACTAAGTGTTAAAGAACTAGAACAAAGGAGCGCAAGGAGTGCAGGAAGAATTTATTTCAAATAAATCCTTTGATCTCAGTTTGTCGAGATCCCAGGAATGCAAGGAGTGTGCGAGAGATCGAAATCCTAAAAGGAAACAAGATCAGAAAGGACAACACTTTCTGAAGTGAAGATAAGACCCAAGAGACTGGACTCGCAAGAGGAGCAATGTTTGAAGCCTTTGAACACTTAAAAAATATTCTAAGTCAGAGGAATTCGAAATCTTGAGAGGAGGAGCGACAACAACCGTTGGATCTAAGCACAAAGGATTGACAATCATCTAATCAAGGTAGAGTGCATGGGCTTTAACCCTTTTTGTACATAGGATAGTGGACTTGCTGAAGTTCTGAAGTCCCGAAGTGATTAGGGACCATCCATCATCCATAGGGATGCATGGTAAAAATCCGTTTCCTTTGGGTGAAAGCACTCTAGGAGGAACGAGTGCGTAGGATTTTTAAACTCTCGAAGTCTGAAGAGCCAAGGTGAATCTAGACCATCAGATCCAGAAGGAAATGCATCGATGGATCATGAGCTCTAGGAGAAGGTGAAGGTGGAGTGTTGAAACTCTCGAACCTCGAATAGCCGAAGTAGCTAGGAGTCATCGATCTGCTGGAGGAAACGCGTCATTATATCATGGACTTTGGGTAAAACACTCCGGGAGAAACAGAGCGTGGAGAAGTTGAGACTTATGAAGGTTGAAGTCTCGAAGAGGACCAGGGCCATTGATTTGAGGAGGACACATGGAAAAAGATCTGTCATTTCATAGAAAGTCACTCTGAAAGAATAAGGAATTGTTGAACAAGAACTCCCAAAGGCCGGAGAGCCGGAGTTCACCTAAGCCATCTGTTTTCTAGGGACAGGTGTCAACAGATCTTCCACTCCGGAAGATAGCCATTTCGGAGGAAGAAAGAGTTGAGAGTTGAAACTCCCAAAGCCCAAATAGCTGAAATAGCTGGAAGCCGTCAGTCTGTGGGAGGACATGCATCGACTGATCATACCTTCAGGTGAACATATTACGGGAAAACAAGTGGGTAGAGAGTTTGAAACTCCTGAAGCCCGAATTGTTGAAGAAAATCACAACCAGTGATTGAAAGGGACATGCATCGACAGATCGTGAATATCCGAGAGAGCATGCTCTAGAGAGAAGAAAGAATAGGAGGTAGATATCATCCATTGGTTCATAAGAACTTCCAAGATCACGAGCTCAATGATCACATTGAATTGTGGGGACAAAAAGTGTGTGGACTTTAAAATTTTCAGAGTGGGCTGCAATCGAAACCGCGGTATTGCAAAATGGACACATGGTGATTGGTAGTGAATTGTGCGGAGAAAAGTAGTTTGGTTTCAAACCACTCTTGTTCGTGCCCTCAATCACATGTTTACGTGAGGTCATAGCTCGAGGTCACATCCAAGAAGGATCTAATGGAAAAGGAGCTAGCACCCAAACTTTGATATTTTGGAATCGCGAAGGGAGAGGTCACGGGTATCATAAGACCTGCACCAAAAGATGAAAGGGCATGTGTTTAGTTACAAAGTGAGACCATCAAGGTTTCAAAGATTCAATTTGGCTTAGAGAGTCGGAGATCCTTGACCGGGAGGTCGTGTATCCCAAAGGAGAGTAGGGGGGCTGCATCAAGTGGTATCAAAGCTATTGAATTTGTTTGCATACAGTAGACAAAGGAGAAAGGAGATAAATTGATAGCAATAGTGGTATTAATATTTGATTCTATTCATAGACATCAGAAGGTGACACAGTGGAATCATTCCACCCAGAAGACACATAGTGAATCCATAAATAGAATAAGAAATGAGGTGACTCAGAATGAGACTAGACTCTATGGAAACAACGCAGAGGAGAGCACCATACACTCAATATATCAGTGAAGATGAAAGTGAAGAGATAGAGGTCAAATAAAATGTAGTAGAGGACGCTGTAGAAGATCGCTTATTGAAAGTTGTTTCAAGAAAAGGAGCTAGAGAAAAAATAGAGGTACCATTGTATGAAGCCAATTTAGAAGTACCATTAGAAAAATAGAGGTACCATTCTATGGACAAATACTTTGATTATGAAGATATCGAAGAAGAGAAGATGGTGAAGCATGGAGTGACAAGACTGAAGCATGCATGGATGTTTGCCATATTTTATTGGGGAGACCATGGAAGTTTGACAGAAAATTTATTCATGATGGGAGGAAGAATACCTATACCTTATAAAAGAATGGTAGGACACATATGTTGTTGCCAATAGAAGACAAAGAGAAAAAGAGGGAAGCTAGTTCAAGTATACTTCTCATGAGTGGGAAGGAACTATTGAATGAAGTCAAGAAGGAGCAAAACATGTAGTTTTCTATAATGAGGAAGACAAGAGTTATCCTTACAAATACTTCTGTGGAAGAATTGCCTGAAGAAATTTAGGAACTGTTAGAAAACTTTGCTGACATAGTAGTGGATGAGTTACCTCACTCATTGCCATCCATTAGGAGTATAATCCATCATATTGACCTTATTCCAGGAGCTAGTTTACCAAACAAAGTAGCTCATGGGTTGACACCTAGAGAGGATGAGGAAGTCAAGAATCAAGTCCAGGAGTTGTTGGATAAAGGTTTAGCCAGAGAAAGCCTAATTCATGTGCAGTACAATATGTGTTGAGTGCAAAGAAGGATGAAGGATGGAGAATGTGTATAGATTCAAGATCCATCAACAAGATCACCATTAGGTATAGATTTCCTTTGCCAAGGATGGATGATTTGATGTATTGTTTGAGTGGAGCAAGATATTTTTCCAAGATAGACTTGAAGAGTGGATATCATCAAATAAGGACGAGAGAGGAGGATGAATGGAAGACAACATTCAAGACAAATGAAGGTTTGTTTGAATGGATGGTCATGCCATTTGGATTGACAAATGCCCCAAGAACATTTATGAGATTAATCAATGAAGTATTGAAAGACTTCATAGGAAAAATTTTCATAGTGTATCTGGATGACATACTAATATTCAGTAAGACAGAGGGAGAACACTTAAAACATTTGACATCAGTGATGAGAAGGTTGAAACAAGAAAAAATGCTGATAAATCTGAAGAAAAGATCTTTTATGAAGACATAATTCATATATTTGTTTTTTGTGATCTATTCAAATGAATTGAAAATGGATCCAGGAAAGGTGAGAGAAATCAAAGAATGGCCATCGCTAGGAAGCATATTTGAGGTAAGAAGTTTTCATGGGTTAGAATTTTTTTATAGAACGTTTATCATAATTTCATTGGTATATGTATGCCCATGCTGGACATTGTGAAGAAGAAACACAAGTATTTTACATGGATAGAGGAAGTTGAAAAAAGTTTCAAAGTGTTGAAGGAGAAGATCGTAAAACAACCAATTCTGGTCTTGCTAGATTTTGGAAAAACATTTCAAGTGAGATGTGATGCAAGTGGATTAGCTATTGGAGTAGTATTGAGTTAGGATAATAGGCTAGTTGCTTATTTCAGTGAGAAGTTGAATGACCACAAGAAAAAATATTCCACATATGAAAAAGAATTTTATGTAGTGATTCAAGATTTAAAGAAGTGGAGACACTATCTAATTCCTAAAGAATTTGTCTTGTACATTGATAATCAATCTTTGCAGTTTATTACTATGCAAGAAAAGTTGAATCAGTGACATGCTAAATGGGTAGAATTTATGCATAATTTCACTTTTTTTATTAAACATATTGTTGGAATTGCTAACAAGGTTGTGGATGCTTTGAACAGGAGGAGTTTAATTGTACATGAATTCCAAGTGGAGACCTTAGGGTTTGAACACCTCAAGAAGATGTATCGAGAAGATCCATATTTTAAGGAAGATTATGAGGCATGTAAGAATCCTTTGTTGGGAGACAGAATCCCATGGACATAATATTTGATCCAGGATGGATTATTGTTCAAGGGGATCTAACTATGCATACCAAGATACTCCATGAGAGATAACCTACTAAAAGCAAAATGTAGTGGAGGTTTAGCTAGACATTTTGGTCATGATAATACATTTTCACAACTGAGAAATTCATACTATTGGTCGAGAATGAGGGAAGAGGTGAAAAGGTTTGTGAACAAATGCAGAATTTTCCAGTATGCAAAAGGAAGACAACAAAACACTGGTTTATATCAGCCATTACCAATTCCAGAAAGGCCATGGGATGCAATCAATATGGATTTTGTATTGGGATTACCTAGAACTTAGAAGGGGAGTGATTCCATATTTGTTGTGGTGGACAGATTTTAAAAAATGGCACATTTCATACCATGCTAGAAAACAAATGATGCTACACACATATCCAATTTGTTTTTAAGAGAAGTGGTGAGACTACATGGATTTCCTAGGAGCACAGTCTCGAACAGAGACACAAAATTTGTAGGACACTTTTGGAGAACTCTATGGAAGAGGCTAGTGAAAAACTTGTCCTTTAGTTCAACATATCACCCTCAGACAAATGGACAAACCAAAGTAGTAAACGCGAATCTGGGAAACTTGTTAAGAAGTTTAGTCACTAAGCAAGGTCATCAATGGGATCAGATTCTGGCACAAGCCGAATTTTCATTTAACAATTCAATGAACGGGAGCACTGGAAAAATTCCATTTGAAATCGTGTATGGTATACATCCAAGAGGGATTCAAGAGTTGAGAGATCTGAATCAAGATGAGTTCAGAAGTGTTGGAGCAAAATATTTTGCAACAGAAATGTAGAAACTCCATGATAGATTCAGAGAGTAGCTACAGGAGAACAACCTGAAATATAAGAACAAAGTTGATCACAAGAGGAGAGAAGTTCAATTCGAAGTAGGAGATGAAGTTTTAGCTCATTTGACAAAAGAAAGTTTTCCAAGGGGGACATATAAAAAATTGAAGATGAAGAAGATAGGACCATGTAGGATTCTCATAAAATTTGTAGCCAGTGATTATGAAATTGGATTTCCATACAATGTTGGGATATCACCGATATTCAATGTTACAGACATGTATCCTTACAGGAGATATGATGCAGGAGAATCAGATGATCATAAATAATTTCAGTGGGAAGAACAATTTCCCACGACAGAAAAAACTCAGATGGAGAGGATCACTGAACAAAGACTTGGAAAAAAGACCAAAAGGAAGACATATCCTAAATACTTAGTGAAGTGGAAAGATCATTTGGTGGAAGATCCAAGTTGGGTCACTGAACCTGATATTTTGAAGCATGGAAAAATAGTGCAAGAGCTCATGGACAAAATTCCATGAATATTTTATCCAGAGGAGTATAATGCAGGAGCATTGCGTTAGAAATCAAAGAAACAAGTGTGGATGCAGGGATATGACATCTCAACATGACAAAAATTCAAATTAACATTTAACTTAGAAATATACAAGTTGTTGAGATATTTTGGAAACAACATTTTTTAATATTTCTTGTTTGTAAAAGTCTTATACGACTATAAGGAGTTGCAGATAGAGAGTGTCATCTCTTATCTGGTAATAACTGATAGTTATTGTAATAGGAGAAGATAGGTAACTGCTAGAACATGATAGGATAGTTTGCAGAAAGGACAGAGAGAAATCTTGGAGCCACTCCTTATATAGTTTCCTATTGTATTGTAAAAGAGTGAGTATCAGTGAGTATCAGAGTGATAACAGAGTAGTAGAGTAGAAGGAAGATGCAGTGAAGAACTGTAAAGCTATGTAATTTATTTCATGAATGAATAGAGAAGAGAGAATTGTTCCAATTCCTTGGACAGTTTTGATTTTGATGTGTGATTGAATGAATGATACATTATGTGTGTGTTTTAGTTCATTTCGTTTATGTATGATTGTTTAGAGTTGATCATATCAATTTGTGACGAAACTGGACAAGTTTCAACTATTTCTCTTCTGAAACTCGTATGCAAGGTGTGAATATTGTACGCAAGGAGTGCATCGATAGAGTCTTGAATTGACTCAAAAGATTTCAGAAGGAACAACGGGAACTTAGAACAAGTGAAAGGTGTGCACAATGTCAAGGAGTGACTAAGTGTCGAAGAACTAGAATAGAAGAGCGCAAGGAGTGCGGGAATAATTTATTTCAAAGAAATCCTTTGATCTGAGTTTGTCGAGATTCCAAGAATGCAAGGAGTGCATGTGAGATAAAAATCATCAAAGGAACCAAGGTCAGAAGGGATAGCACTTTCAGAAGTGCAGACGAGACCCAAGAGACCAGGCTCACAGGAGGAGAAAAGGTCGAAGAATTTGAACACTTACAAAATATTCTAAGTTAGAGGAATTTAGAAGCTCAAGAGGAGGAGTGAAAAAATTCGTTGGATCTGAGCACAAAGGATTGACAGTCTTCTGATAAAGGTAAAGTGCATGAGCCTTAACCCTTTGTGTACACATGAGAGTGGACTTGCCGAAGTTTTGAAGTCCTAAAGTGATTAGGGACCGTACATCATCTAGAGGGACGCATGGTGAAAATTTGTTGCCTTCGGGTGAAAGAACTCTAGGAGGAATGAGTGCATAGGAGTTTGAAACTCTCGAAGTCCAAAGAGATGAGGTGAATCTGGACCATAAGATCCAGAAGGACATGCATCGATGAATAGGGAGCTCCATGAGAAGGAAAAGGTGGAGTGTTGAAACTCGTGAACCCTGAATAGCCAAAGTAGCTGGGAGTCATCGATCTGTGGGAGGGAACACTTCCTTAGATCATGGACTCTGGGTAAAACACTCCAGGAGAAATGGAGCATGGAGAAGTTGAGACTTTTGAAGGCTGAAGTCCTGAAGAGGACCAGGGCTGTTGATTTGAGGAGGATGTGTGGTAGAAGATCTATCATTTCAAAGAAAGTCACTATGAAAGAAGAAGGAAGTGTTGAACAAGAACTCTCAAAGGCTGGAGAGTCGGAGTTCACCTGAGTCGCTCATTTTCTAGGGGCAGGTGTCAGTAGATCTTCCACTTCGGAAGATAACCATTTCAAAGGAAGAAAGAGTTGAGAGTTGAAACTTCGAAAGCCCGAATAACCAAAATAGCTCAGAACCATCGATCTGGAGGAGGACATGCATCGACTTATCGCAAATCTGGGTGAAAGTATTATGGGAAAATGAGTGGGTAGAGAATAGCCCGAATTACCAAAGAAAATCAGGACTAGTGATTGAAAGGGACACACATCGATAGATCATGAAGATCTGAGAGAGTGTGCTCCAGAGAGAAGAAAGAATAGGAGGTAGAACTCAGCCTTCAGTTCAAAATAACTGCCAAGATCACGAGATCAATGGTCACATTGAATTGTGGGGATAGAAAGTGCGTGGACTTCAAAATTTTGAGAGCAGGCCGCAAACGAAACCGCGACATTGTAAAAGGGACACGTGGCAATTGATAGTGAATTATGGGGAGAAATGTAGTTTGGTTTCAAACCACTCTTGGTCGCGCTCGCAATCACATGTTTACATGAGGTCATAGCCCAAGGTCACATGCAGGAAGGGGCTAATGAAAAAGGATCCAATGCCCAAAATTTGATATTTCAAAATCACGAAGGGAGATGTCGTGGGTATCATAAGACCTGCACTAGAGGTCGAAAAGGCTTGTGTTTAGTTACAAAGTGAGAGCATAAAGGTTTCAAAGAGTTGATTTGGATCAGAGAGTCGAAGATCCTTGAATGGGAGGTCGTGTAGCCTAAAGGAGAGTAGGGGGGCTACATCAACGCCCAAGAAACCCTCTATGGTGGTAGAAAAGAAAAATGACAGAAGAAAATATTCTATTAACCTATTGCTTGAGAAAGCTCTCGCGTGACAAAGGGACAAAATGATGGATAATTTTTCCCACATCCTGCAACACCTGCCAATGGAAACAGATGCATCTTCATCAAGTGACCACTTTGGAGGAACCTCTCCCTTCAAGGTACAAGTTAATTTTGATATTCCCATATTTGAAGGTCAAATAGATGCAAATTCCTTAGAAAAATGGTTGAATCCGCTAGAAGTTTATTTCTTTGTTCATAATTTTCTGACAGAGAAAATATCACCTTCGCACTCCTCAAGGCCCTCCTCCATGTTAAACATTGGTGGGAAACTTACTGGGAGAAAAGTTCCATAGAGGAATCTAGAATATATGGGGTTGAGCCCAGTTGGTATATTTTGTGGATGCGGTCAATGAAAATTACTGCCATGTTGATAACTATGAAGACCAATACATGAGATGGAACACACTATGGCAAGAGAAGTGCCAAACAGTGTCGAAGTTTAAAAATAATTTCGATACCTTGCACACCAAGTTGGGTATCAAAGACTTTGAGAAAAATCTAGTTATGAAATACATGGGGCTCTACATAGGTACATCCAAACTGAAGTGGATTTCCTAAACATCTCATCATTGGGAGTTGCCTATCGATATTTTGTAAAAATAGAGCAGAAATTTAGGAACCAGAACAAGTGGGAGTTCAGGTTTTCAAATCCACAACAACAAAAGAATGGTAAAGACGATCCTAACCAACAACCTTCCGACAACCAGTCCAAGACACAGGAAAATAAGGGTAAAGGAAAGACAAAGAATGACACTCGAAAGTGGTGCAACTTCCACAAAATACCCTGGCACAACACTGATGAATGTCGCTTGAAATAGTCATTGGTGTCTAAGGTCAAAGACAAGGAGCCGAACCCTAATTCATAATATGATCCAAAAAATATTGAAAATAGACATATCATCAATGTAGACCTTACTGTTACTATCGCAACCGCAACAATTCAACCAGAAGATCCAATAGATCCTGAAGAGGGGGAGCGCCTCTTCCATTCACAGATGTTGGTGAATGGGACCCCGTTTCATTTAATTTTTTATAGCGGTAGCCAAAAGAACCTAATCTCAAATCAGGTCGTCAAATAGTTGGGGTTTTTTACTACACCACACCCACAACCATACACCATCGAGTGGCTTCACCAAGGATGATATCTCTATGTCAGCCAGCAGTGTTGCATGTCCTATGACATCCATCCCTTCAAGGATGAGGTAGTGTGTGATGTTACCCCTCTTGATGTTTGTGATGTTTTTTGGGGCCAACCATATATGTGAAAATGTCATGTTGTTTATGAGTCTTGACCCCGTAGTGTCATTATTACTCTAGGGGGTCAGATCTACAAAATACCAGAGGTAGTTCCGACTATGTTCCACCAAAACAATGGCGCAAGGTTGTAACATCCCGCTCTGGCGCGCTTACCAAAATTATTCTTTGAGGACACTTGCTCGCAAGTGATCTGGATTTTTATGATGATAAAAATTTTTCCTTCATTATGATGCGTT
>SNQJ01S0265684.1:0-11971 GCA_010110895.2 Picea sitchensis
TAAAATCACTCTTATTTTATTGCATAACTCCTTGATCATATGCATAGGTTGACATTGAATATACTTTTCTATCTTCACTTTGGTTGGTTTGTGTTGTCTTGGACCTGATTTCACAAGAGCACCGGAGCGAAGCGGGAACAACAAAGACCTAAGGAAGCGATATAAAGGTATGTCACTCATTCCTTCTTAGTAGTAGATTCAATGAATGCAACTTAGGGAAAGAGTCATGTCCTGTATTGTTTTGTTCTAGATCCAAGTGGATCTAGGGAGATATGTTAGTGTCTACACTTACCGATTTATCCGATAACAAAATTGGCAATTCCATTGCGGATACAACCCATTTTGGTGGTTTTTTCTTGGCCATTTTCTCTTGACCTACCCTTTTTCATTCCCAATCAATCTCTGAGTCTTGAGGAGATCCTCACAGACTCCCTGGATCCAGAAGTTCCCTAAAAAATTCTACCATTTTTCCAAAATTTGCTTGATTACATACCTTCTCGCACTGCACCTCTCTATAGCATGTGAGAATCACTGAAGTTCACACCCTAGCTTTAAGTTCAATGCAAACTTCTCACAACCTACCTATGTCTAGCCTGTGAGAATCCTTAATTCTCTCACTGTACCCCACTGCCAGACTATGAACTCACTTGTAAAATTTTTGGATTAAGTCTTTTGTGTCTTCAGATGCCCATATTGGTTGGTGTGTCTGGAAAGAACTTCTCTGTCCAGTGATTGAATGTTTCTTGACTTCAAATATTTTGAATGATTAGTTTTCGGAAATCGAAAGCTCTTCTTGTTCATTTTTTCTCAATTTTTACCTCTTGACCTTTTCTTAACAAGGGTATAATCTCTGATTCTGAAATTTGAGTGCTTGTTTGGTCGAGAGCCTTTGATTGGATTAAAAGTTGAGATTAATTATCCTTTTCAATTTCTTATTACTTGGAAAATTGTTACCCATGTTCATTTGAAGAGACTGGTCTTATCAGTTTGTTATTTTTGTCTTCATTGAAAGATCGATTTGGGTGTTTGTTGTGTATTTCTTTTTCGTTGGTTGCTTACTTTTTCTTAGTTCCATCTGTGTTGCTTGGTTTCTAATAAAAATTAAAGACATTTTATTTTTTTAAGCAACTTTTTATTTGAAAATATTGGCATTCAAGTATTGAAAGAGAACGAATAGGGAATTTTCATTGTTCATGGTTGTTTGATATTACATTTCAAAGAAGATCATACATCGTAGTTCACATTGTTCCAGAAAACTCCTCTTTCCCTCCTGTAAATAGGATTCATCGAACAAAAAATTGTGTCATTCATTCCTATTTATGCATTGTTGGGTCAGAGTCTCACACAACATTGGTTTCATTTCCATCTCCTTTTGAGTAACAAGAGCCTTTAATAATATTGCGCAATTTTAAAATTCAACTAGTAACTTGTTCTAGGGATCTTTTACACCAACATTAGCTAGGCTAGAGCTTTGGAATAGGCAGTGAGACACACTCTCCAAAGCACAAAACACACAATAGTATCTTGTGATAAGGAGTGTCAAATTCCATTTGCAACATTTTGTCCTGGGAAGACCTTCTCACACAAGGGTCAAACCTAAGGTCGCATTGAGATTGACAGAGTTACTCACCCTTCTTTGTTGATATTAGTGTAGAGATTGCACATATTATGGGGGTCACTTGAAGGTATACCCAAAATGATGAGTAGAAGCCTCTCAAGCTGATTTCGGGCTCGATACCCTTCCCTTGCATGTGGATTGGACTGTCGACTATCCCCCTAGGCATTATTGTTGTTGGTGGTAACCTTAGTAGCCTATCTTCTTAGGGTCTTACACAAGGTGACTGTGAAGGGGTAATTCTTCACGGTACCTAGAATCGACGTTGGCCAGAATCACTCGGGCTCCTTGGAGGGTATACTCATGATTGTGTGTGGGATATTGCACCAGGGTGTAAGTCTGTTAAGCAGGTCGTCAACGTAACTTTTCCACCCTAGCCCAACCCCTTCTTGTCTCATCGTTGTGATGTTGGATTTCATCACCAACTAGTGACTTCGTAATTAGAAGGTCTTGTTTGCTTGGTTTTGCTTCCTAGATTTGATTAGCACATGTTGTTTGTTTACCCAAGTTGGCCATAGAATTTATTTTGTAAAATTCTAACTCAATCACAATTGACCCTCCATGTCGTTCATGTAGAATGCAAGGCCTACCCACAGAATATATAGAAGGTTCTCAACCCTTTCCTACCAAATCACCAGAGGGCTCTCCTCAACAGAGTGAAGTCCAAGACGTTGCCACTCCACAAGTGGAAAGAACTAACTCTTTAGAATGGTTTCAAATTACCAATTCTCGAGAGGACTTTCAACTTCCTCCCGACTCCGGGAGATGTATTATACGAGTGAATTCTTCTGGAGATATAGTTGTTTAGTCTTCTGGATCACCAACCAGACCTTTCATAAGACCTGAGGGTCAAGATCCTTTTTAGACTACTGGCATTTTTAGAAGGGATCTCTTTGGATCAAGAGTAGGTGTTGATATCACTGTCACACCTGAGCTTCCTAAAACATCTGATCCAGATGTAGAACCTTTTACTACTTCCTATTATTTTCCTAGTACAGACGCTCTGCCAGCTAACCACATCTTGACTATCCCTCTATGAACGGTCCATTACACAATGGTCTCAAATACTACGAGTCCTCACACCGAGATTACAACAGCTATTCAAGACCCCATTGTCACACCTCTTTCACCGAGATTCACCCCAACCCTTCCGCCCAGATATCATGCATTGAATGATTCTATTCTCTCTCCTACACAAATCTCATCTGGGACTCCTAGTGTTTCCACTTATTCTGGGCACCATATCATTCCCAATATTATTTCAACACTTACTCGACCCCCTTTTAGTGGACCTCTTCCATCCTCTATCAGAGGCACCGACCCTAGTGGCACCATCCCGTCTTTCACACCTAATTACCAGATTCCTGTTAGTGGACAATTTCACCAAGGAGGCCAAACCCAATCCCCTTTTGCAGGACAAATCCCAACTTGGACGCAACCCCCGATTGGAGGGTAACCCCCACTAACCCCACCCTATGGAAAAAACATACCTCCATCCTTGGCCCAGTGTTGGAATTATCTTATAAAACATAATCCTCACTTGACTAGGGGGAAGCAGCCTCAAGCTAGCTCCATCATACCCCCTAGTACAGGCCAACCATATCCAAGCATTTCTAATCCTATTTGTGGATCGAACGTTCAACCCCATGCCCCTATTCAAGGGTACAACCCTATGAATTACTTGCCTCAACACCAACCACCGAATCTTCCCGGATCTTCACATTATATAAAAATTGCTTATGGTCCCACTGGTCTACCAACAAGACTCCCTCCCCAAAGTCACTAGTACCCACATGTGAATAGACGGTTACCCTTCTTAGACACCCTAGACCTCCCTAATTTGTCGAGTATTTTAAATGATCGGATCTGTCACTCTCCTCAATGGCCAGCCATACTGGCCAAATTACCATCTAACATCCCTAAATTTGATGGTAAACCGGGAGAGGACCTGAACAATCATGTAATGACTTTTCACCTTTGGTGCTCATCCAATTCCTTGATGGATGACTCTATTCATTTACTCCTTTTATAGCGAACCTTCATAAGTTTCACCGCGAAGTGGTATACAAAATTACCATGAGTCTTTTTCAATGACTTCAACATCCTCACTATGGATTTCCTCACCCACTACCATTTACCGATCCGCTACAAAACGAGAACTGAGATTTTGAGTTCTTTCAAACAAACCAAAGCCACTCATATCTCTGATCACATTCATGAGTGGTGATAGAGATGACGTCTCATCAAACTCGAACTTCTCGATCAGTTGTTGGCCTAGTGGTTCACAAAATCATTCGTGAATGACATCTCTCATGACATCGCCATGGGTGGAGTTTTCATAGAAGAACAAGAAATCAGTTGTGCTCAATACGTCAACCTCGTTTACTCACAAATGAGTACTCTTTACGACTTACTCCTCGATGCACCTCATCCTTATACTTCAGCTACTTCAACTACTCCTACTGCTTCTCATGCAGCTCATGGTGTGATTGTCCCTTTCCATGCCCAACCTCATTCCATCCAAACCTCTAGCGACAACCCTAAACCCATTTCTTTTAATGTTCAAAATGCTCCATCTCCTACCCCTCCCACCAGCAAGACTTCTGAGGTAAAATCTATTCAATCTACCCTCACCGGAAAAAATAAATCCAAAAAGGGAAAGGATAAGAACAAGGAGGATAAAAATAATCCGCAATCTGAGAAAACCAAAACACCACATGTTGATGATAGGGATAAGTGAAAACCCCGATACCCTTGTCTTATATGTGGTGATGATCACTACACTAAGGATTGTCCACGATGAGTCGAGGTCACTAAGTTCCTTCAAGGGACCCCAAAACCCCGCACTCCAGCCATGTTATCACAACCCTTCCCTTCTCAACAACAGGACAAATTGGTCATTCATGACCAACCTTCCCCCTCCAATACATCCTATGTCTTAATGTGTACAGGTGATTCAAAGAAGAATGACATCACACTTACCACTCGAGCCAAACATTATTCTTCCTCCAAAGAGAAGGTTGACGCAATACCTCCTTTATTGGTCCAACCATCTCCCATGAATCCACCTACCAACGGTCCTCTTCATCTCGAACAACTGATCCTAGATACAGTTCTTCGCCCTCCCCCAAAGGGTGTTGTTCGAAAATCAGATTTCAATCCTCATGCACGTGCTTCCCAGAACTACAGTATTGTTGAAGATCTGGCCCAAGCGCCATCTGCGATGTCAGCCCTCGAAGTCCTTCAGACTTGTCCTATACAATGGAAGGCACTATTGAATTCTATTGGTGGAATCGAACCTATTGATACGAATTTAATAATTTTTTACTTGAAAGATCACATTCCAAGGTTACCCCCTCAACTCGCATTCCAAATACAAGTTATTGTCTCCGAAATTTTTTTTTGTAGAATAGTTATTGATGAGGGTGTCTCGACGTGTGTCATGTCTATTACCTTCTAGAAAACCATTGGCTCTCCTCCTTTGACTGAATCCTAGAACACGCTCAAAGCCTTCAATGGCTCTAGTTTTAAGCCTTACGGTGTCCTCACTTCATTGCCTATTACGTTAGAAGGCAAAATGGTCAACGTTGAAGTGGAGGTCTTTGACGCTACTCTCGATTACAACCTTCTACTTGGCCGTAGCTGGATCGATTCCATGCAGGCAATTGTGTCCACTCTTTTCCATGTCATGCATTTCCCACATCAAGGAAAATTAGTTATCGTAGATCAATTGGCCTTATTTCACTCTGATGCACGTACCGGCAATGTACCTTTCATTGCAAAACCCCCCCTGGATATGAGAACGTCGGGGTGGGTCTTCTTAAAGATTCCTCTTTGATGGGTACTTTCCCCATCCCACCAATCAATGTTCCACACATGTTTTTCACCTCAATCAACATGATCTCCACCTATATTCTAGGAACCCTTGTGTCTTACGAACTGTGGATGGTACCCAACCCCGACAATCATCTTCGTTATGGTGATGAAATTCCTTTGAGTCCGGTCAAATCTGCTTATCAAGCCATTCAATCGACAACCCCCTCTCTTGGTGATTTATCTCCATATCCATTCCACGTCATTTTTCGTACAGACAAGATGATTATGTCTGTTATGTTCGTGGAATATACCCCTTGGGATGATAGACATCATCGTTCCATCCTCTTCCTAGAACAACACACCATCAACAGTTATCAACGACTCCTGACCCCGTCGACCGTTGTCATCATTTCTATCGTTCCCGAGTCTACACATGACATGTTCTACAAAGGGAACTTAAGTAATATCTCACCCACCATCCCCCTCGACATATCCATCAAACCTGGAGTTTTCGAAAATGTGCATATCGGAGCTTTGTGTTCCCATGATGAAGTTGTCACCTACAAGTCTCTTTTCCAAGAATTATGTGACATCTTCGCATGGAGCTATGAATAAATGGCATGGATTGACCCCGACATTGTGGTACATGAGATAAAGACATACCTAGGTGCTAAACTCATCCGGAAACAACTTTGTCCAGTCCACCCACGTAAAGAAGCCACTATCAAGATTGAAGTTGAGAAAATTCTCAAAGATGGCTTTATTTACCCTGTAGCTCTAACTGACTGGGTTTCCAATCTTGTTCTGATTGACAAGAAACAAGGCACAATCCACATGTGTGTTGATTATAGGGACATTAACAAAGATTGTCCTAAAGACAACTTTCCTACCCCCTTCGTTGACCAGATCGTCGACGATTGTGTCGGAAGTGAAATCTTCTCTCTGATGGATGGTTTCTCCGAATATAATCAAATCAATATTGTACCCATGAACCAACATAAGACCGCTTTTATTTGTCCTTGGGGCACTTTCGCCTACTAGAAACTTCCATTCGGTTTGAAGAATGCCAGCACAACTTTTCAACGTGCTATTTCTTACGCCTTTTGCCATATAAAGAACATCATGCATCCATATCTAGATGACTTACCCACTATTTCCATGCACTGTGTAGATCATCCAATACACCTCCACGCCATTTTCCTTCAATGTCACTTTTACCATATAAGCTTGAATCCCCACAAATGTGTTTTTTGCGTAAAATTCGGCTGACTTCTGAGCTTTATTGTTTCACGTCAATGGATTAGGGTAGATCCTTTGAAGGTCGAGGCAATTCTCAATATCCCTCCTCCTTCCTCACTTTGCCAGTTACAAGTTTGCAAGGGAAGGAAAACTTTCTCCGTCGTTTCATCCTGAACTATGTTGAGCTAACTCTTGGATTTACGTGACTGCTCAAGAAAGGTTCTTAGTTCATATGGGATATCACTACCAACAAAGCTTTCAAATCTTTGAAACTATCTTTGACACATACCCCAATACTCTTCCCACCTGATTACAGTCGGGATTATTTCCTTTACCTCGTAGCCTCAGATTATACCATTGTTGTGGTTCTTGTCCAGGAGGATGATTCTCATGAAGAACATGTCATCTATTACTTGATTCAGAGTCTCATGACTATCGAAACCAAGAATTTACATGTTGAAAAACTGGCCTTGGCATCCATCCAAGATGTTCAATGTTTCCGGCACTATATCCTTTCTCGCAAGACTACGGTAATTTCTAATTGCAGCCCTATGCAACACATTCTTACATGCCAACTGCTAGGGGGAAAATTCTCCAAATGGATTGTAATACTCTAGGAGTTTGACTTAGATTCCGAATGCGCTAATTCCAAGAAATCCTTGGTGTTTTCTGAGTTGATATGTGACCTTCCCTGCTCTGAGATGGAAAATGTAGCAGCGGATTCATTACCTAATGAATCCCTTTTCCTAATTAGTTTCAATGACCTTTGGTATGGAGATATCATCATATATCTCCAAACCTAGACTTTCTAACCCAATTTGTCTAGCACTAACAACTGTTGAATATGCTACCAAGCCCATCAGTATATTATCCTCAGTGATACTCTTTATCGTCATGGGAATGACCCCATTTTTCGACGCTACCTCACATTTGACGAAGCTAAGAAATCCCTAAATGACTGCCATTCTAGAGCCTATGGTGGTCACATGTCTGGGTATGCTACTGCCCAAAAGATCTTATGAGCAGGGTATTTTTGGCCTTCTTTATTCAACGATTGTATAATTTCCATCCAAAAATGACACGCTTACCAAAACTACAACAATAAAATACGATCACACCCTGCTCCTCTAAAACCCTGTGGTCTCCATTGGTCCTTTTTTGAAATTGGGTATTGATTTCATGACATGTCACCCTCACTTAGTCGGGGAGAATGGATACATTATTGTAGCTGTAGATTATTTTACGAAATGGGTCGAGGTGATACCAACATTTTACAATACCGGAAGGACTGTAGCATTATTTATATTCAATCACATCATTGCTCAGTTTGGTGTTCCTCAAGCTATCATTACTGACCATAGTAGCCACTTTAGAAACTTCATGATGTCCGAACTCACTGAAAAGTTGGGTCTTTTCCATGACAACTCAACACCCTATTACCCACAAGCCAACGACCAAGTTGAAGCAATAAACAAAATCCTCATTACCATGTTTCGACGAATGATAGGGATTCACAAAATGAGTTGGCACACGATGTTGTTTTCAGCATTGTGGGCCTACCAGACATCCATTAAGTTTTCTACTGGGTTTACACAATTCTAATTAGTCTATGGTCTAGAAGCCATCTTTCTGAATGAATGTGAGATACCCTCCCTAAAACTAGCCATCAAACTTCTCCCAAACACTTCTGCTGAAGAAGAACATCTGTTGTATCTCATGCAATTAGAAAAAACCTGTTGTGATGCCACCCTAGTTATAGAATCCCAGAAGAAACATGTCAAAGCCCAATATGACAAACATGTCAAGCCATGCATTTTCTCCGAAGGTGATCTAGTTCTCCTTTACAAACAAGATTGGGATATGCTAGGAGACAAAAAATTTGAAGCTATGTGGCGAGGTCCTGATATCGTTAGATGAGTTTTGGAGAAAGGAGCTTATGAGTTAGTGGACTACAACGGTATCCCTTTGAATGAACCCAGAAATGGGTTATACTTAAATAAGTACTATGCTTAAGACCACCTGTGCATGGGTTCTTTTATTTTATTGTATCATACTTTTTGTTACTTTAGTATGTTTTTTTCGTTATTTGGTCTCTGCCCTCGACCTCTTATCTTGCGTTGTGCTTGGTTTCCATATGTCGGAGTCTTTGCCACCCAACATTGGTTTCATCGATGGCGCTAGCCGTAGTACTCAGAACCTTGCTTCTGCTCCATGGGAAATTTATGCCCCTACAAACGAAATTATCAGTCTATGTAGTGTGTGCCTCGGTCGTGTGACCAACAATATTGCAGAATATAGCGCCGTCATCGAATTGTTGATTGATTTTATTTTGCTTGATATCTCTAACCTGGTTATACGACTCGATTCACAACTAGTAGTACTACAGTTAAGTAACGTCTATGCTATCAAAAGTCCTACTTTATTACGGGTATACTTACGAATTCACCTCTTGGAACGTTATTTTGATTATATCGAATATCAACACATTCCTAGATGTCTAAATACATTGACTGATGCATTAACTAACTATGTGTTAGATAGACATTTGGGGCATTTATAAACCAATCACACATCACATGTATAACACAACACAAAATAAACTAGTAGAAGCCGTATATATGTATATAATGATCAAACGTTTTTACAAAAAGTTTTTGTCCAAGGATCAAAATCTCAAAATACGAAGCCCATAGCTTCTACAAAGTAGCATCACTAATGATTCTTATGATAACACACAACTTCTCGGGCTACCCTATGGAGCAGTCAATTGAGAGACTCAGACATGCCCACAATATGGCACTAGTAACATCTCGGGATCTCCCCAATAGAAATATCCGGGGTGTCCACGGTCAACCTCTCCAAGTTCTATTCCACTGCCTCGTAGTCTTCGACATCCCATCTCGCCACTGGAGCCACTTCTCCTTGCCACTGAATAGGAGACGTTCCTAGAGGTCGATATGTCCCCACATCTATGTCATCAAAAATAAAATTTTTGATTAGTTCTTGGATAAACATAAAAACATTTTGTATGATAATATTTGCAAAAACATTTTAAAAGAAAAAAATATGTACTTCTTACCCAAGTCACCCCACTGAGCATCCTCAGGCAGGGCCAAATCCGATCCCCTTAGAAATCCAAACCAACATATGTGTAGTCGTCAATCATCGGCATCTGGGACCTCAACCAGTCAAAAAATGAATCATTATACTTGATTATAGGCCCTGCTACATGTCGAGCCATGAGGTTGCACCACCTCAACATCCTCGGATCCTGTGGGGCTGACAAACCCTAATCAACTTGTAATCGTAGCAGTGGGACCCTCTTGAGGAAGAATGACACCAAAAGTGACGCATACCCAAACTGCTTCAAGTCGCCCTTTCTGCACTTCGTCAACTGTCTCTTCATACTACGGAGAACTGCTTCTGACCAGTTGAAGACCCGAGGCTCTGTGCACTCTATGGCATATTGGAAATAGCTATGGAGAGCCATGTGTAGAGCTTCTCTCCTAGCCATGCATGAAATAGTAAACAAGATGGTCTGTAGGGTTAGATCTTGGACACCCCAAATGGAAACCTTACCCTTGATCCTCTCTTCCTCGAGAACACAATATTGGCGACAATACTCGCTCATAGGGAGTCTGTCACCTCTACCTCCAATCAAAGTAGCATGGTATCCACGCCGTGACAACCCCATTAGAAAATAGATATCCTTGATATATAGGGTCAGTGTATGAACTCCCACGTGAAATAACTATTGATCCACATCCCACATGTGGACCAGGTATTCCAACAATCTGAGTTGGGCTCTCATGCCCAATATCCTAAAAAATTTCAAGAGCCCACAGTATTATAGGGCAACGACTGTACCCGGGTCATTCCCGATAATGGCATCATCCTCCTCATGTTCTCTTTCTCTCCATTCCAACATTGTGATGGCCAAACACCTGCAAAAGAGCCATGAAAGGGAATTCAACAACTTGTTTTAAACTCTTGCATAACTTTTATTGAGCAAAACCTTACTTCAAAATCCATTTTTCGGCCCCCGCAAGTGAGCCTTTTTCACAGTGTGATATTCTCACAGGTGCCCTGAAGGCCACCTACGAGAATCCTAGATTATCGCAGGTCCTTCATGGCCCACCTACGAGAATGCTTGGGCACGGGTTCTGACCCTAAAATGGACTCAAAACCCAAAAAAATTCCAATAAAAACAAAAAATAAACCATGGAAAAGTTAGAGAATCAAGAGATTACCTCGTTGGCTGAAATGGTTCTCCGAATGATCTCTTGTGCCTCCTGCAATTGAGCAAAGAAATTTGGGGGAAAATGAGGTATGTTGGACAAGTTTTTGGCAAAATCACAATGAAATGGTAAAAAGTCCTTTTTACCCATATTTATTCACTTTTTACTATTTTTTTTTATTTTTTATATTATTTTTATTACTTTGTCTATAAAACCTAATACCCTAATAGTCTTGTAAGTGTGTTTTTTCGCAGATATCGCGACTTCGAAGTTCGAACGAGGGGGTATGGGTGTTTTTTCTTTTGTCGCATGTACGACTACTTTTTTAGGGTTTTTTAGAAAAAACCTCGAGCTCAGTCTTTGTTTGTTCTCACGCTCGAAAACATATGAGAACGTAACCAAGTATACCTTTTCTCATATTTTCGTACTTGTCATGGTAACATGAAAACAACGAATGTTAAGGAGTATCCTTTAAGATATTTTCACGCTCCATAAAAACGAAAAGATGGCCGATCGATCTTGTTCTTTTCACGCTCGTTAAAGTATTTGAAAAAACGTTCGATGGGCGATAGTTTATCACTTTTTCGGTCTCGTCGAACTTTTTTATGAAAAAGGAACTGGCAGAGTTCTCTTTAAGTGTTTTTAAGACTCTCAAAACATGAAAAACCCCCGAGTTTTCTATCCTTAGACTCATTAAACAAACATCGAAAGACCCGCAATGGGACTGAGCCACTCCTTCCTAGGGTTCGTTAAACATACCCCAAGGGACTCATCCGAAGAATGAGCTTACATCGACAAGCATATGTTATCCTCCTGAATCTTTTGTAAAAATAAAGACATACTCACTAGAAATGGTGGGGGAAATTTTGGGAAAGGGATGTGTTTTCGTATTTATATTAATGGCAGTAAACGTCTCTCTTGAACATGACACCCCCTATTTGTTAAGAACCAAACATCAATATAGCATAGAAAAACCTCAGGAAAAGTACTCAACGCCTTGAAAAAGAGATAATTTCAGATAATAAGCCTCTTCGAGGGGGCAACCTCCTTTTACCCCACTTAA
>SNQJ01S0265685.1:0-11971 GCA_010110895.2 Picea sitchensis
TTTTGTTCGAAGTAAAATAAAAAACTGTTGCTTCAATACCCTTTGTGCATTATCCATTTGGCTCATCTGTTGAGAATTTCCTCCTTTCTTTGTGCGTCGTACCGGCAAAACTGATGCTTATCTTGTTCTTCTTCCTATTGCATGGCATTCTGCCACATGGTTACATTACACTTATCTACAGCCATAAATACATCCCCTGCTCAATCCAATCTCCTATTCACTTCTTCAAGCTTTTCTCTGTTAGTTCAAGTATTTGTGTTTTGACTTTGAATTGTGTAAACTTGGGTGATGGGTTAAAACATAATTCCATGCTTAAACAGTTTTGAAGATGGCTCAAGAGGTCCACATGGATGAAGCCTTCAATTCTGATTGAGTGAGTTTATTGCTTCCCATGTCTTTATTACTTTTTTCATCATTATACTTTCCCTGTAAGTTTTGGTCTGATTTGATTCTGTTTAAGAGACCGATTTATTGAATTTATTGCTTGCTATTATAATTTTAGTACCTGTGGAGTGGCTGTTATCAATACAATCAACTGGTGCATAGCCTGTGTGTCTGAATCAGATTCTGAATTGGGCAGCCAAAGATCCTACTTATGTCACTTTCCTTCAGAAGGTATTCCATATAGTGCTTCTGGGGCACAAGTCTTTTCTCAGTTTTCACCATTGCTGCCTATTGCTATAGTACTGTATCTTTTGGGTTTCCTTGAAAACTCCCAAACTTTGTCTCACGAATAATTTCAGGTCTTAATACCTTTCCTGTTGAATTAGGTATATGGTGCCATCTTCAATCCAAATAGATTCATCCCAGACAGCAAAAGGAGACTTAATACAGCAACAGCAGCAACATTTTCATTTTTTGAAGCAGATAGTGATTATGACGCAAGGATCTGAAAGGTTTCGCCCTGTTTCGTTCTCTTTAATAGGGCTGCAGTCAAATCAGATGCTTATTTCGCATTCAAGCCAAATGGGCATCCAGAAAAACAATGTAGCTCTAATCCATTCAGCACAATTCAGCAGAGAAATATATGATATGGGCAGTACCCGATACAACAATATGAACTTCTCTGCTAATCTGAATGCTCCTCGAGCTAAAACTGCAGTGCCCACAAATAAATCAGTACCTGTGTCTGTGGACGAGAAGTGCCCGACTGACGATTCACTGTGTTATCTTCGAGGCAATGGGGAGGGTATCTCACATTCTCGGAGCATTTCAGCCTCTGAGGAAGCAGAGGAGCAGCAAGTGATAGACGTGAGGAAGCAGAGAAGGATGTTGTCTAACAGAGAAGCTGCAAGGAGGTCTAGGCTCCGGAAACAACATTACATGGACGAGATGAGGGCTCAGGTGGCTCGTCTGAGAGCAGAGAACGCGCAGATATTGAAGAAAATCAGCATTACTTCAGAGAAATATTCTCAGATGATAGAAGAGAATTGTCTGTTGAGATCAGAGGCATTGGAGCTGAGTCACAAGCTCCATAGATTACACGACACAATAAATGCTCAATCTCATTGTGGCTTTGAAACTATGGGTTCTGAAACTGGGCATTGCAGTGCTGCACATCTGAGCTCAGAATCAAACACCATGACTCACTCCATCATCTCTTCCGATCTCTTGTTTTGAATCCCAAAAGCATTGCATATATTGTGGAACACCCAAACCGTTTTTCTTATATTAGGTCTCTGTTGTATATTGTTTTATCCTGTATGGACAAAGTGGGGTTTGATTAAATGATGGAGCAGCATTTGCCAAATATAAAACAAGTTCAATTTGGTGGTGGGGTCATATTTGGGGCCCAGAAATAGGGTCTATGAAACTAAAGGTGGTAGTGTATTGTGGGGTATAGGAAACTAAAAGCCTGAATGTACGATCAAAGAAAGATGAATTATATATATATTAATTTTATAAAATATTATTTTTAAAATAAAATTATATATTTTAATTTTATAATTTTTATTATAATATATTTATTATAGCATTGAAATTAAATAGTATATTTATTCAAATTGGCATTGAAACAAAATAGTATATTGAAGTATTTGAGATGAAATCATTTAGATATCATAACGTTTTTTGTTGTGTTGGGATTAGGTGATGTAAATTTAGATAAAATGACTATTTTCTGTTGTTTAAATTGTATTTCTGAATGCATAAATTGATTCAGCCTGTTGCAAAACCTTTAGGGCACTTAGATTATACAAACTTAGCCACTTAAATATGTAGATTCAACCATTCTACACCGGATTTCGAGCAAAATCTGCCAAAAAAATCGCCAAGCTAAAAAGTAGAATGTTTAGACTAAGCTAAAGACAAACGTCCACATAGCCAACTTTTCAAAACTCCTTACATGCTTTTCACCATTTAAAAAGTCTGGGAAAAGTATTATTGAGATGTTAATTTTAATTTTATCTATTCATATTTTTTTATATATTTTTTAATGTAAGTAGATTAATTATATTTTATTAAAATAGAGTTAGAGGTTAAATGCTTTCAAAAGAAGAAATGTAAGAATATTTAAGGTTATCAAGAAATATTAAAAATTGAAGGATTTGTTTTTATCTTTCATATTCATATGGTTTTTTTTTTTTAAAGCATGGATAAAAACAACCTGTCAAGTTATAGGACCATTATGGTTTGTGCTTCTCTTTTAATGAAGTTATATGTAATTGTTTTGGAAAATAAGATTAGCATATGGTTAGAAAGTTGAGAAGAAAGGGCTAAAGGTCAAGTTGGTTTTAAAAGCTATAATTCAAGTGTGGACCACCTAGTTACACTTAGGATCACCACATATGAATGTTGTAATAATAAAACATATCTCATGCATTGCTTCATTGACTTTTAAGAAAGCTTTTCACATAGTGCCTAGAAATAACCTTTGGAATGCATTAGGAGAGTTAAAGGTTCCATTTGAGTTGAGAGCTATGATGATAAGGTTGTATGAGGATATTATTGCTAAGTTTAGGAACAATGATGGTTGGTTGAAATAAAGTAATTGTAATATAGGAGTTAAACAAGGTTGTCCCTTGTCCCCTACCCTTTTTGGCATTTACATTGACAAGTTAGAGGCATTCTTGGAAGAAGTAAGTTGTGTCGTCACTACTTTAGTTGGAATAGTCACCATCCTTCTTTACACTGACGATATTATTCTTATGGCAAGGTGCCCCTATGATATCAACATGCAACTAATAATTCTCAAGGATGATGGTGAAAATAAAAAAAATAAATATTATGATAATCAAATCCAAAAAAATTACTTATGCTAATTTTGTGTATGACACTAACAACTTAGAGGAACATACAAGTATCTCAAAATTGACCTTCCTCATAAGCTTAACATAAACTATAACATTGAGAAAATGATTAATGGAAGGTGGAAGGCTTATTTTGGTCTTGAAAACAATTGTAAATCAATGGATTTTTGGTTGTGCTAAAAAACAAACTCCTATTTGAGACTCTCATCACTCATGTTATCTTATATGGATGTGAATTTTGGGGTTGCAACATCTCTAGAGAAATGTGGAAGAAGATTGGGAAAATCCATAAGTGTTTTATAATTTATATGCTTATAATGAAAAGAAATACATCTTATCCTATCATCCCCTCATAAGCCAATCTTTCCTGCATTGAGAGTATGGCTATTATTAGGTACCTAATGCAAAAACACGAGACAACTAACATGAAAGAGGAGGCTTCCTAAGATTTCTTTGAAATATACACAAATCCCTCTACAACTTAAGAGGGGTTGGCATAAAGATGCCAAGTCATGTGTAACGTACCCAACCTCCTAGTTGGGTACGTTACCACATTATAACATCTCCACTACAGAAAAATATCCCAAATACAGCTCTAATACCAACCTATAACATCCCCCATTACCAACACTAACAAATGCCATGATACCACTTTGTAACATCCCCATCTTATTACTGAGCAATGTCACTCCAAAAATATAGTGCACTGATTCTACACTATAACATTAATCGATGCAAAAACACCTGAGGTAACACGCACGATCTCTAGCTATAACCGCAGAATTAACACATAATACAGTTGCACACACAATCATTCAGTGCACACAAGTATTACTGCGTGTGTAACCACTTTGAACACATGATTACTACTGCACGCACAACCATTCTGGAGTTGCATGTAGATTCAATTCTCCCTACACGCACAAATCTTCTTCCCTGTGCGCATAGCAAATCCAACCTCTTGTGTGCATAGATTATTTCCTCGCGTACATGACAATTCTATGTTCGCCTCAGAAACTCGTGACCATTATTACAAAGTTAACTAACATGAATACTTAATAATTGCCATACTCTACATGTGCGACAACAAATACTAAATAACAACATCATGCTTTACATGTGCAAACAACATTATACAAAATAACAAAAAATTGATCATATGCAACATCATACAGGAAATAAACCCATATCATCCATAGGTAAATAAGCACACAGTAAATTAGACAAGCACATAAAGGACACTTATCTTTTTATAAGGACTCACCAACTACACATAGAGCTCATACATTCCTCCCAACCATATACTTTGTTGCTCATACAATTTCAGCAACAAGTCACCCCAGAGCTGGAGCTTAAACTCCACCAGAGCAAAATGACTTCCTAATGTCAGCATAAGGTCTGATAATCAACAAAATTTCTCAGTCCAAGCTGCCCAACTATTTCAAATAGCCTACAGTCTCTCGTTCCCCACATGCATTTCCCACTCCAGGAAGTGTTCCCCTTCTTTGCTCAATATTCCCTCGGTTGCCCCACTTCCCTTCTAGGGATTCAACAACACATCAGATAGGAAGTCTCATATCCCTGTAACTAATTCCCAACGCACCAGGGAACAATTCCTAGCAAATCTTTCACCTGGAGAGAATGCTCATGGTCCTGAAAACTCGCTTCTTCGACAACAAATATCTCACCTAGAGAGAATGCTCATGGGCCTGACAACCTGCCTCTTCGACAACAAAGACTCTGGTTACTAGATGGAAACCCCTTTCCAATCTTTTCTCTGCAGATAAGGTAATGATTGTCCCCCATTCATATGGTCCGACCGAGGAAGAGAATGTTGGGTATGTGTTATATTCTTTGCATGAATAACTCTAGTGTTTGCTATATTGCGACAAACACGTAGGGGTTCAGGGGCAGTGCCTCCGATAATTTTTTTTCCTTGGGAAACATGTCACATTTTTGTCTCGTTTTTCGTGTCACCTCGATTTTCGTGTCCATTGTTGGGCAATTTTTGAGCACATGGTTTTTGTCGATGGTTTTCTATCTCTGGTTAATGAATTAGGTTTGTTGACTAATCTAGGTCATTGGGTTAGGGTTTTGGATGTTGTTGGATCATATATGTTTATTGTATTGTACACAATGTATCACTATGAATGAATATAGAATATGTCGGTTTTCCTAGTTTGGGTTTCCAAGGGAAAAATATATGTGTAATGTTTGTATTTGCCACTGTATCTTTTTTGTTCTTTTATTGAAAATATATTTGCAGTAAAATATTGCACAAGGTTAAAATCTACATTTGGTATCAGAGATTTGTTGGCTTCAGGGGGATGCCTTGGTTTGGCTCGGGACTATGATAATCCTTGTTACAGTGGGAGATCTGTGGGTGAAAATAAATGGTGAGCAGTTCGAAAATGGAGATCGAGAAGTTTAAGCACTATTATAAGCATTTATTTTCACTAAGCATTATTAGTAATAATAAGTTAACTATTACACCCATCACTATTATAACCATTTCTTTTCACCCACTGATCATTATAAGCACTATTAGTGATGGGTGTAATAGTTCCACTATTCCCAATATTGAAGTTGAAGAAGAAAGAACTCCTACAACCTTTGGAGAAAAGGTTATGTTGCGGCATCAAAGACTAGGGCATATCGGAGAGAAGGATCTTCGACTACTATACGGTAAAGGTATGGTTGAAGGTATTTCTAACTGCTCTCTGGATTTTGATTTCTGTGAACATTATGTATATGGGAAGTAGAATAAGGTAAGATTCCCTTCTGGTGCAACGAGGGAAGAAGGAATTTTACAGCTAGTTCATAATGATGTGTTTGGACTTGTGTTGGTTCCATCATTGGGAAAATCTATGTACTATGTCTCATTTATAAATGAATTCTCAAGGAATACTTGGATGTATTTCCTCGAGAAGAAATATGAAGTCTTTGACAGGTTTAAAGAGTTTAAGGTTCTTGTTGAGAATCAAACAGAGAAAAGAATTAAGGTGTTGAGGACAGATAATGACAGAGAGTTATGTGGGAATGAATTTGAATAATTCTGTAAGAAGTGTGGTATATAAATGCAAAAGAAGACTCCATATACAACTCATTAGAATGGAGTTGCAGAAAGGATGAACGTGGCATTGATGGAAAAATCAAGGTGCATGCCCAGTGGTGTTGGGTTAGGGCAAGAATTATGGGAAGAGGTAGTGGGTACTACATGTTACCTGGTCAGCAAATCACCCTCATCAGTTTTGGATGATAAGACTCCACAAGAGGTATGGATGGACTGTTGTGGGGAAAATCTCCCTACAGACTAGCAAATAGAGTTCAGACTTTGCATGCAGATATGACCGAAGAGAAACTACTTTCTACCTTCATCCCTAGATTTAAATGTCGTTTTCTTAGTAAATGCATGGAAAGATCAACCTACCTCGTTCCCGGCGTTTGATGTCGATCCTCCGTTGTACTTGATTACTTGTTCACAATACTCCTTCCAAAGCTGACCTACATACAAGATAAGAAACAACTATGCATGCATCCTACTAATATACTAACGGGTTAGAAATCCAAACATATACTAATCAAACTATAAAAAGTTCATGAATTGGGACGGGAAAAGCATTTTCTTTAATACTTTGAATGAGTCAACTTACAAAAGTTGAGACTGGCCACCACTCCACAAACCTGATCCTGGGCTCCTCTTCTTCTGTCCTCCAACTGCTTAACTTTGAATATCCTTTGGCACAAGGAAAGGCTAAAGGGTTGGGACAATGGGAATACGTAAATGGGCATAGTTTCTTTGCTATATTTTTCCTCTTTCCAAATGGGATTCCTACCCCTTCTTTTATAGGTTAGAAGGAGCTAGGTATTTGGACGAACCCTCGGCCATGCATGGCCGGGAGTTTCAGTTAACTCACCCATAGCTTTTTCATGCTTTTGTTAGTCCACGTGGGCTGTTTTGGGTCATCCAGCGTGTACACACATGCAGTAATGGATTAGGGCGCATGGACCTTTATAAAAGAGGATTTTCAAAGAGTTGTTTAGTAGTTCTTTGGCAAAGAAAGGATATGAGATGGCTTGATGCCAGGTAAGCATGTGTGGTGCAATTTAGGGTTATAACAGATGCCCCCTAATGTGTGAGGTCAAAAGAGCATCTGATGGACGAAATACATTACCAATCTTTACTGATGTGCTGAACAATTGAGCCCAAGGATCAGGAACCGGGAGGCGTCGTTGCAAAATAACACATGTCTCACCGAGGTGGCCATACCCATGCTCGGGATAAAGTAGAATCATGGATACCAATCAAATACACTGTAGATCCATGTCAAATAACTATAAAGAGTAGCCGCTAACAATACATAGTGGAGCTACATCTCGAAATCAGAAAGATATACATATAGAGTATCCATCTTCCAGAAGCTGATTTGGCCTGATGGATGGAGATGAGATCTTCAAATCTCGAGCAACAACTTCAAAATCTTTAAAACTTGGGTAGGAGTGTAATATGAGTGTACGACTACACTTCCTAGAGGTCTTCGATGGCTCGTCAGTCATGGACTTGATAATCTTGATGATCATACTGAAGGCTTCAATGATTTTGAACAAGGACTTGATTGGATGTTTAGGATGGCCGGGCATGAGGACAAGAGACATATTGCAGAGGGGTTGACTCAGGCTTGGTGACAAACTTCCCTTGGATAATAGCATGACAAATGATGAGACTCAAGCCGTATGGCATTAATCATAAGTCTACGAAGCAGGACGTAATGCAAGCTCTCCATATGTTTGGAAGGATAACCAAATGGTGGAGGACACAACTCAGTGAGAAAAGCTTCCTAAGGTCGTACTACATCCCATAGTATGATGAACAAACAGACATATGTGCTTTATCCAAGGGCGACTCTNACCAATAAAGAAAATACTTTTCCCGTCCTCTTTTTGGGGTATATTTGATTTTTTTGTTCTTTTCAATAATTGTGGAAAAAAAATAAAGGAATATTACGTTACAAAGGAGGAACGAGTGTTGCAAACATAAAAGCTCAAGGCACAAGGGCAAGACTGATGTTCAAAATAATGATACTTGGGAAAAATCCTCCAGGGGCCAAGGGTGTTAAGACACAGAAGCAAAATGTTACAATGCTGGTGTATAAGGTATGCAAACGCGGTTAATAAAACACACAATGGTAACGCCCTTCGATGTAAGTTTAACGAGCCCAGAGAAGGTAAGCTCGGTGATTTTTCATATTTAGAGAGTCTGAAAAAACATAAAAGGAGACTCCATTGGGGTACCTTTTTCGAATATAGTCTAGTCAGTTCGAAAAAGGGGTAAACTAGCACCGATAAGACGTCGATTCAAAACCATTTTAATGAGTGTGATAAGGGCAAGACCACTCGGCCATTTTTTCATTTTTAAGGAGTCTGAAAAAAGCTTAACTATGGACTCCATCAAGAATATTCTTTTGGACCAATTTAATGAGTGTGAAAAAATAAGGTCACTCGGTGATCTTTTCAATTTTAGGGAGTCTGAAAAGAGCTTAACTATGGACTCCGTGGGGGTTTCTTTTTCGTAAGTTTAGTCCATCAGGCCCGAAAAATGGATAAAATTATACCTGAGAGTACTCTTCTAAAGAATGGAAGTTCCATAGAGTATACCTTTGTTCGTATAGTTGACCGTCTGGACCGAAAAAGGGGTAAACTACCACGGGACAGACGTGACTTCAAATTTCAGTTTAACGAGCGTGAAAGGCCACAAGATCGCTCGGCAATCTTTTCATGTTTAGAGGGTCTGAAAAGGGCTTAAAAGAAGACCCGTTATTTTTTGGGAGTCCTGAGGGTGAGATCAAGAGAGAAGAAGAATCATGCAAATGAGGCTCAAACTCATATTCAGGAAAGACTATAAGAACTCTCGAGCCTACAGTGTTTTAGAGACGACATGGACACCATAATGCAACCAGGACCTACCTAGGGCATCCATGTTCTGGTAAGCTCTACCGCCAAGTTTCGACACTTCTAAAGCAGATATGATGGTTCTGTGTCACAACCTGATGGGATCGATCCTATGGCAGAGGAAAAAGACAATGAGACACAAAAGTCGGGGTAGTAACCTAACCTATATGCTCAAGTTGATTCTTGGAAAAATTTTCATGGACCATCAAAATTTCCTCAAAACTCAAAAAAAGTGTCCCAATACCCGATCAAATCCCTCCCATATAACTCCTGAATCACTTTAAATGGTTTTTGGTATAAAGAAAGTGATAAGGGAGGCCAAAAAAGTGACAAAAATAGGCCAAAAAGTCTATAAATAGAAGCTGGCAGCTCATTATCACCATTGTTGATTTGGAAATTGACTCTGGAGCCAAAAGACCCCCTTTGATAAAAACAGTGATTCCGGGAGCTACAGTGGACGAAACAAACTTGTGCTTGGACCAAGTAAGTACAAACTCCCCTATCTAGCTATTCAATTCTTTCCTTTTTCTTTTTATTTCATTTTTTGGGTGGGTGTCGACCTTTAAAAGGTCGGCCCTAGGTCCACGCGGGCTATCTCTGGACAAGCCGCATGTACACTCGGGCAGAGTAAAGCCTGCCCGTGTGTACACGCGACTGTCACCTAGACAACATGCGTGGACCCCCTTTTATAGACAAAAAGAACTAAAGATCACTCACTCACCCTCTTGAACTTTGTTGTGTTGGCAGGATGTATGTCCATTGGAGGGAAAGGGAGCATGAAGCAATTAGTGAGTTGGTTGCGAGAGATTCGAATGTCGTGGCCATGTTGATGCAATGTGGTTTTCTTAAGTTCTTCCTGTGTCCGCTTATGCAAGCACAATCGTGGCTACTGAATGCCTTGGTTGACTATTGGCACCCTAATGCAGAGGCCTTCATGCTATAGGGGCAATCACTGGTGCCCACCACCAAGGATATCTACTTTTTGACTGGCCTCTCAAGGAGAGGGGAACCAGTCAATTTTAGGATGTTTCCATCGGGGCAGCTTAACATAGAGGAACTGATAGCCCTACACTGTGAGGCTGGGACAAACCATTTGAGCTCCCAGGTGCCCATAAGCAAGATCACTGACCTTTCGCTGCAAGCAATATTATTGCTTATTGGGTGGATTACCGATTCAACAGCCTTGCATTAGGTGTCCCATGCACAGATGAACTGTGCTATCCAGTGCTTGAAAGCACAAATTTTTGACTGGAGTACCACACTACTGGAGTGTATGAAGAGGCAATTGACAAATTGCCATTAGCAGACACAAAGGAACTTCGGGTTCGAGACTATTTTGTGTTCATTATTTTTCGAGAGAGTTCCGAGCTTTAGTCCTCATGAAGTGGTACGAGGACACCAGGCCTCTTTTCCTATAGTATGTAGATGGGCAGTATTACTACTGCGACAGGGTGGTGGAAGGACTAATGAGTCCTTCGATAATGACTTTTTTGCATGGCTATCACGACAGATCCCTGTGATCGAGGATTACCCATATGCAGGGATAGACTTTTCTAGAGATCCTGAGATACCCATGCCTTCTGGTGAGGAGTGAGGGGATATGGGTAAGTCTCCACCTTTGTATTTGTTTTTCTTGTATATGTAATTTTTATGTCGTTTTTGTTATATATATCATTTTTTTATATGCCAGAGTATTTGACAGATATACTTTTGTTGTATGCAGATGTGGGACCAGTGTGACTTGTCAATTATGCACGGAACAAGCATCGTCCTTGGCCAGAAGCTGCAGATGCCACTGTCGGGGGACCAATAGTAGCAGGAAACCTCCTAGCTGGGGAGGCTGAGAGGGTACTTAGACGAGTTGAGCGGAACTTTACTGCACTCACTCGCACAGTCCCGATGACAGAGATTGAGGACCTGCTGCCATCCATGCAGCCTCATGTAGTGGGGGCACCTCGGACGTGGGTCCGATTTTTTCAGTGTTTAGCCCATGCTTTGGACCAGTATAACAGGGCCAATAGGCTCTGAACCTATTTAGACTTTTTACGTGCTACAAGCACTACTTGTATATATTTTTTGAGGGCATAAGCCCTGTGACTCATTATTGGTCCTATTTTTGAGACACTTGCGTCCATCTATGTACTCTGGTTACTTTATGATATTATATATGGTTTTTTGATCTTTTGTGTCTTATGGATCACGTTTGCAAAAATGTATTTACATGCTTATGTCAATGTTCTTTCATGTGTGTGCAAGATGCCAATCTAAAATTTGATTAGCTAGAGTATCTGTAATTTTGTTTAATCTCCTAGGAACATGAAAATATGTAATATAATCAAAGTTTCATTCTAAGAGACATACCCTAAGGAATCGTCAGTGTAAGGTTGGATCATGAATCCGGTATACTCTGTTTAATTGAGACATAACTAGTTGAGCATCAAGATAGACCCGGAGATGAGAGATACCCAATGACAAGGCATCATGAAGCAACTCAATAACTGCGCTATACTCGACGACATTATTTGTGGTGTCACCTAAGAATATACCTCCAGAAGATAACAACTGGCCATGAGGTGTAAATATTACCCAAGCTACGAAGGCAATCCTCCGAGTGTGCCGACTAGCACTGTTTGCATACCCAACAAACACCTCGGAATCACTTGACATCTGCCATATTGACGAAAGATAACATCAATGACACGTCCATAACATTTAAAAGAAACTAAAAAGTAATAGTACAAAGACTATACATATGTTACAAAAAGTTACCCACA
>SNQJ01S0265686.1:0-11971 GCA_010110895.2 Picea sitchensis
TTTGCTTTTAACTCCTCGAAAGCACACTGACAATGATTATCCCAACAGAATTTTGTATCCTTTGTCAGCAGTTTAAACATGGGGCTGGCTACTTTTGTGAAGTTTTCAATAAATCGTCGGTAATAGCCAGCATGTCCCAAAAATCTTCTCACATCTTTCTGGGTTTTTGGTGAGGGAATATTAATTATCACTTCAATTTTGGCTGGTTCTACTTTGATTCCCTCAGCAAACAGATGGTGACCCAACAAAATCCCTTCAGTTAAGAGCATTTTGCATTTTTCGTGGCTGAGGGATAGATTTGATTCTTGGCAGTGGATCAGGACTTTCTCCAGGTTACTCAAGGCTTCTTCGAAGGTGTTACCATAGACAGTAAAATCATCCATGTAAACCTCCACACAGTCATGAATCAAGTCAGCAAAAACACTAAGGACAGCTCTCTGAAATGTCGCAGGAGCGTTACATAACCCAAAAGGCAGCACTTTATAGGCATAAGTGCCCCAAGGGCATGTGAAAGTTGTCTTGTCCTGGTATTCGGGAGCAATCTGAATTTGGTTGTACCCACTATACCCATCCAGGAAAGAAAAGTATCTTTTGCCAGCCAAGGTATCCAAAACCTGATCTATGAAGGGTAAGGGGAAATAGACTTTCAGGGTTGCCTTGTTTAGCTCCCTAAAGTCTACACACATCCTCCACTTTCCTGTTAATTTCTTGGGTACCACCACAAGGGGTGAAACCCACTTACTGTCAGAAATTGGCTTGTCGGTGGATAGATGGATCAACATTTAGCAATTTACGCGAATTCTTCTTCTGAGAAATCTTCGAGGATTGGTTTCATGCGTCTCTGTGGTTGTCTCACTAGGGTTATCCACAGTTTGGATGTATATGGTGGTGAATGCAAGTGTTAGATTGTATTCCTTTCATGTCGGTGTAATCCCAAGCAAAAGCCCACGGTATTCTCTCAAAGGATTTTGTCCAATTGTTCTGTTGATTGGTACTCAATTCCCGAGTTGATGTGGCAGCATCTCATTTGGGATTCTACCGAGTTATATAATAATCACGAGTGTTGGCGGTGAAAACCATAGATGGTGAAAGATAAAATAGATCATAGGATTGCTGAAAATCCTCTCGGGAAAATCGATCCTTCTTGATTAGGTGCGGCAAAACTCAACGTTTAAATTCTGAAGCGACAGGATGTCATCTGGTGAGTTCTTAGGTGCATGGATCTCATCCTGAAAATGAGGTTCCTCATCCTCATTTCTCAAAATAGGGACGGAGTTAACCGGCCTGAATTCTTACATGTGGTGGCGGTGGAAAAAGAGTAAGTTCTGTGAAGAAATACCATTTGAAATGACATGTCTCCAGCGGCATCATGAAGCATTGGTTGTGGCCGATAGGGGCCTTCACAGAGAATGATTGGATGGCCTTTGTGGGATCCTTTGAATGAATTATCGTAGAAGTCCACAGGATACTCCCACGGGGCTAAAGTCACAAGGATGTCATCAAGAACTCCGGCAGGCTTTATAGTGGTTATAATACTGCCGGTTCGATCTTTGGCTGTAGGGTAGAGTGAGAATTTGTCCCTGGTATAGCAGTTCCCAGCATGTTGCTAGTCATGATATTAATAGGCACCTAAATCCACTAAAGTATTTCCAATATATACATTGTTGATGGTCACTAAAACCATTGGGTTCCCTGGGTTGGCATACTACGATTTTTAGGTGTTCGAAATATAGTTTATTGTATTTGTCCTACAGAATGTATTATGGGTGGATAACACTACTTGTTTTGACACGGTTTTCTTGAGTCTGAGGTTGCTTTGACTCGTTTTGGCATGAATAGGGACATCATGATTGCACAGTAACAAAGGAATAAGCCACACACATTTCGGTTAGGTCTAATATCAAACTCGGGTGTAATTGGTTTCATGGAAGTAGCCTCTCGGGGAAAAGGAGGTTTGTTTGGGAACACGAGGTTGTGTGTGTTTAGAAATTTTGTGATTCCGGATTCATGCCTTTGGAATAATAACATCTCTTAGGTATCTCGGGTGATAAATGATCTAGCAGGGCTCATCTTCATGTTCTTCAATAATTACCTTTGGGGTTGTTTTTTGTTTTAGGTGATTTTTATTTAAAACTCTTCGGATCTCATTTGTACTTCTTGTATGGAAATGGGATTTATGTTGTAAGATGGATAGTTATGGAAATCAGCGTTATGAAGTGGTAGAAAGGGGTGGTTTGTGGTTGGTTGGAATGGGTTGGTGGGCAAAATGGTAGGGCGTGAATTGGATTAAATTTCTTTGGGTTTTATTGGAGATAGGTGGCAAGAGGTGATAAAAAACAGGCGATGCTTCTTGTGAGTGGAGAGTAGGGTAAATCAGCAATAGTACTGCAAATTTGGAGGATCTTGTGTGTATGGATTAAAGAGGCATTGGCCTTTGCATCTTTGTTGTTGATTATTTCAAAGTTTGGATTTCTCATCCACAGGTACCGGTGAGCGAGAGGCATTTTGTGGAGCCATCTTAGCGGTTCCATGAACCCCTGGCTGTATTCTTGAGAGAAGGGTTGATAGTAGCTGGAAGGTTGTGTGGCTGACTCTTGGTATGCATTTTTATTCGGATGCCTAGGCTGCCAATGCTTTTTAGGTGCAGGTTGAGTCCCAGGAGCTTCCCCCTCCCTTGAATATTGCTTTACTTGATGCATTGAGATGGGCCAGTCTTCACTTACATTTTGTGGTCTGACTTATATTGCACATCTGAAATGTTGTCCAAAAGGAGGCATTCATCTGGGATGTCTCTTTGCATTTTAGGCGAGAATATGCTTGAGACGGTTCTCCTCTTCCTGTTTTCACCGGAAGCAGTATCTGGGAACCAATTGTTCCTAACAGGTCTGGTTTAAAGTTATCCAAAAGGTTGCCCAATTCAACTCTAGTAACATCCACACCTGGTGGAGTTAATACTTTTGTTGGCTAGATTCTCTCACACTCTTTCATTTCTCTTACACTTCTTGAGTAAGTTGAAAGAGTTCTAAATTATTTCAAATTTTTCGGTAATGTCTCTGCGACAGGTTGAGGGTCTCGATATTCCTCAAGAAACTCTTTCAGAGAGTCTTGATTTGCTTCTCCACGGAGATCGGTGTAGATTTTGAAGGGTAAAGATGAATCTTTCTAGAAAATCCTCAGACTTTCTTCATCACTAGCATTTCGGCAATCATCATTAGAAGTCACTTGGTTACAGTAGTCCTGGTACTTTTTTAAAAATTGTGTCTTCATATCTTTCCAGGATCTAATGCTATATTCTACCAAACCCATGAACCAACGTAATACCCGAAGATCGCCAGTTACAGGGGAATAATTTCAGTTTATATTGCATCTGGAATAATTATAACTCACATACCGAGTCTCGAGATTCAAAGAAAAGGCCTTCAAAGGTCCTCACTATGTTTCCCATGGAAGGTTGGCAGTCCTTGGCGGGATATTTTTTCATGGTGACATTAGTTCGTCGAGAATGAAATCAAGAGTAGTTCACGATGCTACTTCATTTTTAGCATGTCCTTCACCTTCATTTTTCAATGTAGAGTTCCTCATGTATATGTTTCCCCTTCTTTCTCCCATGGTAAAGGATTACCAAGAATTGTATATGCAATTCTATCTTTCTTTGGTGAGGGTGTAATCCACCTTTGGATTCTTTTTATCAGAGGGTTTATCTCCTATTGGTCTTCTTGAGGTCTATGGCCTTCAATGTCACGGCTATATTGTTTATATGTGAAACCTCTGAGTTAGAGATTTAGGCGGTGGTGGATTCTCTACGGGTCATTTGTGTCATCCAAAGTGGATCATCAAGGCTTGTGAGACTGTTGATGTATGGTCAGTTCACGGACTGCGGATTTTTTCTACTGTTTCCTCAGCCAGATTTTCAGTCTCAGTTTCTTTTGCTCTTTGAGTGGAGGTCTCTTCTTCTTTTTGGGGTTTTGTATTTTTATAGAAAACCCTACCTCTAGGATCTCTATTTCTCATGAAATCATATTAAAAATGAAATGCAAAACTAAGATTGATTTTCAGAGTACCTGTGAGCTGATATCTTTGGTTTTCACCCTTTTGTTTCCCTGTTTTCTTACTATCATCAACTTGCTAACATACCACACCAAACTAGTGCATTCTAAAACTAATCAAAACAATGGTCTTCACTTACCCTTTAAAAGCGACTCCCGTAGCGGTATCAAAAATGTCAGTGCTAAATTGTAGCTTTTAGAATCCTGAATCACTAAATTCAATCCAACCGAGAGGTTGGTATACTTGGTGATACGGTAATAATGCGGTGAAACCTAGTCTTTTATTTGAATGCTATCCTAAAAATAAAGAACACACCTATTCTAAGAACTTGAACTCTAATGACTAACTCGAAAGCAGGCATTTCCTATGAAATCATAAATAGAAGAAAAACAATCTTACTCAAAAAACTGGTACTGCTATCTCCATTCAAAAATGTAATTCTACAAAGTCCAATTTCCCTACCTCTATGTTCAACCATTTATCATCAACATTTTGTTTAAGTCATAACTTACCACGGTATGGTCGGCGCATTCGTGCAGGCATTCAAAACAAATCCTAGTAACACCTCTGAGGAAAAGCAATTATTATCTTTGCTAATGGTACCGGGGCTCCTTCTAATTCACGTAACCTATCTATCCTAAGCCGCCAAAGCAACCCTCTGTCTAACAAAACCAAAATGCATACTACTCAGGAGTTAAAGTTTACTACAAAAGTGCGAAAAGCCAAGCAATCATATTCATATGCTACTCTACAGGCATCGGTACTGCGTTTAGCATTCACCAACATGAAAAGATACAGTCTGGAAATCAAGTCTGTTAAGGAATGAATAATACAGTCACGAAATATTTAAAGCTGTAGTTAATGCAGCGAGAATTCACACACTATGATAAACCGAAACTATGATAAACCAAAGACAAATCTGTAAATGCTAAGTTACTTCAGATGCAAGCTATGCGATATGGGAGCAAACTAAACTACAACAACACACACTAACTAAATCTATTGCTAATGAAACAACTGGCGTGCACCGGCTTGGCGGGCCCAACCAAGTCGGGCGATGTAAGGAAAGCTTGACCGAGCAGAGCTATTAACTGCGATGCAAATACAATGTAATTCATCCATTAACTCATTAAAACCACGATATTCAGATCATATTCTGGTCAACATATCATGTGATGGTTTAGATTAAAACATAGTTTCACGGCATAATCCGATAACAGTAGCAAAATAATAATAGTAATGGTAATCGTAGTCTTAGTAACCCGTTCTCAGCAATGAACGGGTTTATATCAATCTATTGTTTATGGAGTCTTAGATAAAGAAAACATAAACAACATCTGATGAGAATAATCTTACTTGATAAAGCGGCGCATTTTCACAGCAAGTGACCGTAGTGTCAAGAGATGTCAGGCACATAAGAATACCGATCGGGTTGATCATTATACTCGAGGCACTCACGTGGCGGCTCCATTATTGTGGTACACTATCTCTCCTTGAACCATAGCATGCCATGATGCCTCAATTTCAAACTGCTCACAGTGCGAAGCTACGGTCGTTGGTGCACGATACTGGAATAATCCTGTTTCAAGAATAGCAATGGTACCTACAGAGTGATATTAGTCAATTATCAATTTGCAAAGTAGTATTAAAAATGCATAATAATAGCTTGAAACTCAAAGATACCTTAGGTGACCCCTTTGAATGGTAGGGATGTTGATTTATATCAGAGGAGGTCAAAGGGTGGTCTTGGCATATAGTTGGAGGTCAATGGTATGTAGTATGGGCAAAGAACATGGTCAAATAGGGGACCAACACATCCTATGATGCCATAACTCACAACTCTGTCTGATGTTGTCGTTGCTCGTTGCCAATGCATGAAGTGGATGAAAAATCAATTTGAACATTTTCCCATACCTCACTCCAATCTTTTTGTCACGAAGTATGAATACCCAGGATGAATAGGGAGTACCTTAGTGCCTCACGAATGTCACCTCAAGACCTACATCCTAGAGGTAGAGGTGAAATCAAATTCTTCTTCGGCCAAGGGACATAGAGAAAAATCTGCGAGGCGATATAGGTGGCATGGTATCTCTCTGAAAGATAGCGGCGCCAATCCCAACAACTTTGAACAATGTGTCATCTCCAAGAAAAATCTCCATCCCGACCTTGGTGTCTCTAGATCAAAAAATTCTCTCAAACACTAGTTATATGGCTCGAAGCCCCGCTCTGAAACTATGTTTGAAAATATGCCTCCTCTGTTGTAGCTGCGGTACCACCCTCTTCTTCTTCCTGTTCAGAAACTGTCCAACATAGTTCCCCATATTCTTACAAACAAATCCCTTCACTTTTCTCATATCTCTCTTCTTACCACCTACCTAGCTCTTTGCTTCTCTCTCCTTCCTCCCACAATCGGTGGTCCCCAAACTTTGAACCCTTTCGGACCCCTGTTGGTCCCCAAACATGCCCTCCTTTAAAGTGACCTTGTCCTCAAGGCTGTAGGTGCAGAAATTTTTGGAGTATGGTCGTTGGTTCCCAAGTTGCATCCTCTGATGATGTGTCATTCCACTTGATCGATGCTTCTTTGATAGTTCTGCCACACAATTGACATTCATAGGAGTTGAGGTTTGTTTTTGGTTGGACCCAAAGGGATCCTTATTCATCCAATTATGGAAGGATGGTTTGGAACCTACAATTATATTGAATAACTTTTTCAAGCGACATACATGGAACACTGTATGGATTTTGGAAGTAATTGGAAGGGACAATTTGTAGGACAATGAACCAATATGATTGATGAGATGGTAGGGCCCATAAAATTGTGTTCCAACTTTTGATGTCCCTAGGATTTGAGAGATGTTTGTTTGTAAGGTTGGAGTCTAAGAAACACTTGATCACCTTCCTGAAAAAGCCCTTTTGAATGATCTTGGTAAAGCTTATTGCTTCATGTGATTTTTGGGCGATGTGGAGGTTATCCTTTAGAGCCTTTAGGGTAGATTTTCGACCTTGCAACATTTTGTTAATAGATTGGACCTTTGATGTTACTATAATATAGGAAGCGGTTGTAGGTGGGAGTTGGCCATACACTTCTTCATATGGGGTCATTTTTAGTGGTTGCCTTATGAGAGGAAGTATTGTACCACCATTCACCTTAAAGAGACAAAGCCATTGCACCCAAAGGTGTTGTTTATCTAAAGAAAAAACACCACAAGTAGGTTTCAAAACATTTGTTGACTACTTCTATTTGGTCGTCAGACTGTGGGTGATAGGATGTGCTCATGTTTTGTTGGGTGCCTTGGAATTTAAATATCTCTTGAAAAAATGTCTTTGGTGAAAGTTCAGATTCATGATCAAATATAATGAGGTGGGCATTCCATGTAACTTGAAAATCTAATCAAGGAAAACCTTTGCTACTAGTTCCGGTGTGAAAGGGTGAGATAAGGCACAAAAGTGAATGAGCATACTTGGAGGCGGTCAACTACCACCATGATGGCTGACTTATTACTTGATTTAGGAATTGCTTATAAAGTCCATGGAGATGTATGTCCACATAGAAGCTAGAATGGTTAGGGGTTGCAGTGTTCCTTGAGACTTGATAGTTTCACAACTATTACGTTGGCACACCTCACATTCAATGACAAAGTGAAGGATATCCTTCTTCATGCCTACACAGAAAAAATAACAACAAACACAAGCATGGAGTTGTTTGGAAGCCCAAGAGTATTTTGCAATAGTTGATGAGTGCAACTCATTTAAGAGTCACAACTTGATTTCTAAATAGGGCGATACAATGAGGAGATCCTTATATCTAAGAATATTACCCTGCCAAGTGTAGCCAGTGGGAGAATTAGGGTCCTCCAGGCGTTGAATTATCTCGAGAGAGTGAAGTGTATTAGCCCTCTTGGTGTACTTATTCAAAGTCAATCATGGGCCATTGGGATAAGGCAAGGAGGGAGACATGCTCCTCAAGTTGTCTTGAAAAATGCATCGACTACTATATTGTATTTTCCAACTATATATGATTTCATAATCATAACTTAACATTTCAGGTCAACCACTTGTTTTGTTCTTGGGAAGATAACAAATACTCCAAAAAATACTTTAGACTAAGCTGATTTGTTTTGATCTGAAAATAATGTACCAAGAGATATGGCCTCCATGTATGCACCACATGGAGAATGGCCATAATTTATTTTTCATACATAGATCTTCCCGATTCTACGGCTACTCAGCGCTTTGCTAGTAAAAGAATTACATGTTGACCATCTTGTGTGAGCACTGCACCTATACCAATGCCATAAGCATATGATTCCCACCACAAAGGTTTTTGTTGAAGTCAGGAGCTACTAGGATGGTAGTGCATATGGCCTTCTTTAAATATGTCAAGGCCTTCTCTGTTGTCAGTGTCCAATGAAATGCATTCTTCTTCAGAAAATTGATCAAGGGCTTAGTAGTTTTTCCATAATGGTGGAAAAAAATTCATGTAGTATCATGTGAGATCGAGAAAACCCCTTAATCAATTTAAGGTCACGGGTCACAACCACTCTTGCATAAATTGTATCTTTCTAGAGGTCCACTTTTACCCCTTCTCGACCTACAATGTGTCCCAATTATTCCACTTCAGCGGCCCTAAAGGAACATTTTGTATTTTTGATTAACAATTGGTTGTCCTACAACAAATGAAGGACTTTGTCCACATGAAGAAGGTGGCTATCCCAAGTGTGGTTGTATATGAGGATGTGTGGTGGCTATCAAATAAAAACAGGACAAACTTTCGAAGGTAAGGTTTCAATATTTTATTCATGAGACTTTATAAGGTGTATGGGGCATTGAAAATCCCAAAAGGCATGTAGGAAATTCATCATGCTCTTCATGAGTTTTGAAATAAGTCTTTGGAATATCTTCCTCCTTCCTTTCGGATCTGGTGATAAGCCCCAGGTGGAGGTCTAATTTGTAGTGAAAACATAGGCATGTGAGTTCATCCAATGAATCATCAATAATAGCCAGGAAATGAAACTTATATTTGATGGTCGGTTATTCAAGGAGCACTAAAATAGGGACACATGCACCAAATGCCTTCTTTCTTTAATATATCCTGGAGAAGAATATGGGTTGGTACTAGAATTGAATTACCCCTGTCTCCAATAATTCTTGTACCATTTTTCTATTTCATTTTTGAAATGGATACACAGGGACATTGGGGGTTGACTGCTGACAGGGGATTCTATGATCATGCTCACCCACAGGAGGTAAGTATGTTGAAACTTCAAAGACCCTCGGGTACTTATCCAATATTAGTTGCAGGATAGGAGGGACTATTGAAGAGGCACAGTGGGGTGACTTGGATGGCATGCAATTGAGCAATCAAACCATGGTGTCAACTATTGAACTTATTTTTTTCCATCTTGTGAGAGCTAATGATTTCAAGTGTTGGACACACCACCACTTAGGCGGGGGTGAATGAGTGTGGGGATGTTTTCCCAAAACTTCCTCTTACACAAACTTCATTAGTTAGCTGATGACATTTTACTCATTACTCATTGTTGTCATTAATAATCGGTTAGATGTGAACATATCAGCAGCATATATCAACAAAATATCATCAAAAAAATCATCTCAACAAGGAACACAAAAAACACAAGATGCATGTACAATTTTTCTTTTATTATGGACTTCATTCAGGCAGTTTCCTGACAGCTCTTGAATGAGTACAACTCTACAGAGCACCAGATCAACAAAGACACAGCTTACATTATCAGCACCAACTAAGATATAAGGAGGCAACAATCCTCAATGAGATATCAATGTACCATAAACAGGCATCAACCGTACCAACCTATGCCAAACAACACGTAATCAACATGTACCATAAGCGTGCATCCAACCATGTAAGTATATACCAATCATGTGTCAACTACTCGCAAACAATGACTCATCAATGTGCTTAACATGCATCAACTATACAACTCATGTATGTAACTCATCAGCTGCTTGTCTCAACCATGACTAGTTTGGATTAGTCAACAACCCTAAATTGAGTAATCATAGCTTTGAACCATATAATGTATAAAGATATGAAACTGATATAAATTTTCTTCAATGTGTTTAATGCAATTTCTTAAGTTTCACTACTTGGAACCTCTCAAAAAGAGTTATAGCAAAATGGCATACCTTCTTGGTACACGGCTTATTCTAGAAGCGTGTAGAGCATGCCCACATACAAGATATTTGATGAAATAATCTGGAAACTATTACACAGAATACTACCTCCTTTACCCTAACCATCACATTTTTCTCCAAAAAATTTTGGATCTTTTATGAAGAAGTTATGACATTTTTACCCAAAACACCTGATTTTGACTAGTTTCAGGATGACCACAAACCCTATTTTCCACGGATTGTAACTCCCAAAATACAACGACCCACAAGCTGAATTTTTAACATATATACTTGGATATGTTTTATCACTCATAGCAATTTCAGGATCTGTATCATTATAGAAAAATTTATGCTTGAAAATGGTGAAATGGCCTATAAATAACATGCAACAAGCATCCTTAGAAAAAGTATTTATCCTCCCTTCAATTCGGCCCTCTTTTCTTCACCTTCCTTTTGAAATTTGAAGCTATATATCCTTGGTCTGCATAATTTCACCTATATATATTCAATATTCTCAGAATGTTCCACCAAAATGGTAAAGCTCTCCATCAATACTCCAAAGATATTCATAAGAAGCTCTCCATTTATCCATAAAGGATTCTCACTCAAAAATTTGTATTTTACAAGAGATCCTAGTTTTTTATTTATACTTTCATCTTCTTGGTAACTTAACCCATTTTTTATTAACCCATTTCTAGGTCATAACCTATTTTCCTTATTTTTAGGATTTAACCACTTTCCATAAATAGAAGTTCTCAATACTTTATCATTTAAATGCTTCCTTCTTGATTTTGTCACCCTTACTCTATCATTTCTTGATTTTTGTCACTTCTCTTGATTATTTAAATAATCCACCTTGAATTGTCACTTTAATTTATCATTTTAAATAATATTCTTATTATAGGTCCTTAACCTATTTTCCTTATTTTAGGGTTAACCACTTTCCATAAATCTTCCTTCTTGATTTTGTCACCTTACTTTATCATTTCTTGATTTTGTCCTTCTCTTTATTATTTAAATAATCCCACATTGACTTTGTCACTTTAATTTATCATTTAAATAATGATTTCTTCTTTTTAAGGTCACTTTCCTTCTTTGACCTTTGGGGCTTCAAGCCTTCATGTGGGGTCCCTTCATCTTCGTAAATGGGCCTTAACTCTCAAACCACTTGGGAGTTATGTGACATTCCACATACCACCAAAATGGAATGACAAGCACTATCCATCTAGGATAGTTTCACCAACAATTTTCTTGATCTTCATCTCTGTTGGCCTTCACAACCTGAGCATGCAGGTCCTCTAACCTTTCTTCTGGGATAACTCAATCCTGAAGCGTCTTCCTGTGAGGATTTCACCATAAGGGGACCACTTCGGAGTTCATTTGTTTGTGCACCTTATCAATCAAGATAAAACAATAATGAGAGCATGGATTCCTCCAAGCCATTATTCTAGGATAACTCAAATCCGCAAAGCGTCTTCCCATGAGAGTTCACCATAAGGGGACCACTTTGGAGTTCATCCATTTGTGCACCATATAATCATGACAAGACAATAAATAGAGTAATCCACCTCCCTATTTTCCAACAATGCATCATATACCAATGAAACCACATCCCTGATCCATCTTCATCTGTGTATTAAACTGAGCCAACTCATTGATCCATCTTCATCTATGCATTCTCATCAGGACAATACATATTATATTACATCAATCATCAATCAATCAATCCTTTGAAATCAATCAATCACTTGACATCAATCAAAAATCA
>SNQJ01S0265687.1:0-11971 GCA_010110895.2 Picea sitchensis
AGAGCGCTGCTCTACTGGAGGTTGCCCGCTCGAAGAGGCTTGTGAACATTGCTATCTGAATCAAAGTGATATTTTTGTTGCTATTTCGTATATCATTTCTGTGTATTGTGAAGATTATGCTGGATATTTTACTGTCATTATGTCATTTCTAGCATTTCATTTATGTTCTGCATATTTTATATATCTAGTATCTTGCAGAAACTGACTCCTCACGTTGCTTATCCTTCCTCATCAGAGTCTCCTCTTAGCGAAGAAAATATAAAACTTCTTTTATTTTTTGAAAACCCCATTTATAACTCTCCACAAACAACAATGGAAGCCGCCGGAGGAGGAGGTGGAGGGTTTATAGGAGGAGGAGGAGGGTTTGGAGGAGGTGGAGGGGGTGGAGGAGGAGTCCCCCAAGGATGAGGTGGAGGTCAAGGGCCTCCCCCCCCTCCCAAAGTTTTTGCGAAAGTCACAACCCGATACACCCCTTTGGTGTTGCCCATCCCCCTACATGATCTTCCAGAAAACTACATAAAGAATTTACCAAAATTCACCGGGGAGGGAGATCTGACCGCCGCTGAACATATTAACTTCTTTGACCAAGTCACAGATATCTTCAGTATCGAGCACGAGGATGTATATTCAAGACTCCTTGTCCAAAATTTTGAGGGTTAGGTCCAAACTTGGTTTTGGAGCTTGCCCGAAGCCTCTATACCTTCATATGATGCCTTGGAAGATGCTTTCCTCAGACAATGGAGCGAGCGAAAAGATCACCTCTATTATCTAACCGAATTTGGGGCTTTGAAGAAAAAGAACTCAGAATCAGTCGTAGAATTCATCTAGAGATTCATTAAACTGTACAACAAAATCCCAGGTGAAGTCAAACCATCTCCACCTGCGGCCAAGGTGACCTTCGCCGGAGCTTTCGAGCCGGATTTCACACTACTTTTGCAATAGTGAAGGGGAGCCACCTTAAACCGCATGCAAGACAATGCGGTAGAGATAGAATCTAACATGATGGCTTTGGGTAAACTTAAGGCTAGAGTAGAGACTGGAAACTGAGAGCCCAAGAATTTTAGAGAACAAGCAGGCCCTTCAGGGTCCAATAGAGCCTCCGACGATAGGGTGGACGATATGGCTAGGGTGATCAAAGAGTTGTCAAAAAAAATAATCCATATGGAACTTGAACAGGCCAAGTCTGACTCTTACCCCAAAAAGGATTTCAGAAAAAATCAAAACCCTCCTAATCAATAAAGACCAATAAAAAAGGAAGATCAAAGAATACAAGCTCCCTTGAAAAATGAAAATTTTATAGGAGCTAACGATTTGCAAGACTTCGAGGATTCAGATAATGATGTCACGAACTTCGGTGATGATTGTAGTCAACCATATCTGACTCGCGAAGACTACAAAAAGTCTCTACATGTGCTGGAGATGCAATATGAGAGTGAAGAGATTGATCACACTGAGAACCACGAATCCCAACTAGAAATTGAGAAAATGATAGCTGAGTTTCAACCTAGATACAACCTGAGATCTAAAAATAAACCTGCCTCGACTTTTCAACCTAGCAAAATCCTTCAGAGGGGTCAAGCTTATGAGCCTCCTTTGGACGAGACCCCACCACCCAACAACAAAATGAGAAGAGTGAGCACTCAGGAGTCCGAGGTAGAAAAAGTGGGAACTCAAACACAGCCAATCGAACCTGTAAACAAGGATACTTCTTTAACTAAGACCATGAATGATAAATCTTTCCAGATGAATAAGTCAGAAAGAAAGAATTTGGAAGTCTCAACTATACAAACAAACAAAGTGAATGGAGCGTTTAGTTTTGAAAGCAAGTTAAACATAATTAAGATACCAATCCCTTTGGTGGAATTAGCGAAAAACCCTTATTATCGCAAACAAATTACCAAAATGATAGGTGTCTCCGAGCTAGAAATTCAGTCTAATGTTATAAACTTGGAAGATGATAGACCTAATATCACCTTTGGTCCCCATTTTGAAGGGTCCAAAGACAACATCGCTCCCTTCTATATCACTTTGAATATACATGATCAGTTGTTGCATAATTGTATGTTAGACTCCAGAGCTTCCCATAATGTTATGCCCAAGATTATAATGGAGAAGTTGGGTCTCTAGATCACAAGACGTTATGGAAATATGTATTCTTTTGATTCAAGGAAGGTTAAATGCATGGGGATGATAAAAGATCTGGTAGTTACCCTAGCGCAGGTCCCTGTTAAAAGTATCCTGATGGATGTGGTTATCGCCGATATTCCCCCTAAGTACGGTATGTTGTTATCTAGGTCATGGGGGGCCAAGTTGGGAGGTTCCCTTCAGTTAGACATGTCTTATGCCACTATCCCTGTGTTTGGGGGTCAGTTCACTCGTTTATATAGAGATACAAGATTAGCATACACGGTCAGTGACCCTCAAAACCTGCACAACTTCCCCATTTACATCGCAGACCAAGATCTGGGAAACTGCATTTTGTCTTTTGATGATGGTCTGGATGGTTGCCTGGAATAAATCGATGCAAATCAAGAAGAGTTAAGCCCCTTCACAGAAGAGCTATGTAATACTAGTGTATGGAAAATGTATTTCGATGGGGCTTCGTCTTCTGAAGGAGCTGGTGCTGGGGTACTTTTGGTAGCACCTGAAGGTAAGTTCATTGTTCCTTTCTCCTATCATTTACAGTGGGACATAGATTACACTAATAATGTATGCGAGTATGAAGAAATTATCTTAGGATTAGAGGCTGCCAAGAAATTGAATATAAAAAACTTGGATGTATACTGTGACGCGGAATTGATAGTAAGACAAGTGAATCGACAGTACCTAGCCAGGCATCCCAGACTAAGAGAATATAGAAATTTTACTTGGGATATCATCAAAAAAAATTTCTCATCTGTGAATATCCATTTTGTCCCTCGCACCGAGAATCTACATGCTGATGCATTGGCACAGGCAGCTTCAACCTTTTCTCCTCCCACGACCTTCAAACTGAAATATCATATCAAAATCAGATACAAGCCTTCCATACCATAAAATATCTGACACTGGAAAGTCTTTGAAGATGATGAACAGATTAAGAAGTTCCTTACTGCAGTAGGTGAATTTTCCGAAACTCACGCTAACCAAGAAAACCAGAATGACTCCATTTGGATCATGCAAGAAGGAGAGGAACCTGAAGTTTTCCGAGATAAAATTGTGGATCATCGTATGTTGGTCCTTAAGAGCAATCAGATTCCCAAAGGATTGATTCCTTTGGAAAGACTTTTTGATCAAAACGATGTACCTGTAAAGGCCATTTTGCATCCCCAGCCAAAAGAGGTGGAGGATTGTGATATAGGGACTGAAAAAGAACCCCGAATGGTAAAACTATCGAAATTCCTCTCTCCCAAAATGAAAGTGAAGTACCAAGACTTGCTTAGGCAATACAAAGATGTTTTCGCCCAATCCTATGATGAATTGAAAACATATGATACTTCCATTATTGATCACAAGATACCTTTGAAGCCCGGGGTCAAACCATTTAGGCAAAAGCTTAGGTAATTTAACCCCATTTTGTTACCCATGATAGAAAAGGAAGTCAAAAAACTCTTGGACACAAAGATAATCATACCTTTGAGATACTCGGACTGGGTAGCTAACCTAGTTCCAGTCAGGAAAAAGAACGGGGAAATCAGACTATGTGTGGATTTCCGAAACCTAAACAAGTCGTCTCTCAAAGATAGTTACCCGCTGCCCAAGATGGACCACATTTTAGAAAAGGTTATTGGAGCTAATCAAATGTCAATGATAGATGGCTTCTCTGGTTATAATCAGATCGCTATGAATGAACAGGACAGGGAGAAAACTGCATTCACCATGCCTTGGGGTACTTTCATGTATGACAAAATGCCTTTTGGTTTGATGAATGTAGGGACCACTTTCCAGCGAGCTATGGACATCACTTTCATGGGAGAAAGGGGCAAGTTCATAGTCATTTACCTTGATGATCTGACAATTTTTTCTAAAACTGACGAGGAACATTTGATGCATCTCAGACAGACGTTCGAAAAGTGTCGTAGGTTTGGTCTATCCCTGAATCCAAAGAAATCTCATTTCTCTATGCGGGAAGGTAAGATTCTAGGCCATGTCATATCTAAGGAAGGAATCAGGATTGATCCTAAGAGGATTGAAGCGATAGATACTATCACTATCCCGAGAAATATAAAAGAAATTCAATCATTCTTAGGTAAGATAAAAAAATTGCGAAGGTTTATTCCCAATTTCGCTGAGATTGTCAAATTGATTACAGGAATGTTGAAGAAGGACAATGGGGTAAACTGGACCGTCGAGGCCAGGTCATCTTTCATGCACATTAAAAAATTTATAAGCGAGGCACCCGTGTTAGCAAGTTTGGATTATCTGAAAGATTTTCTCATCTTCTCTTTTTCTTTTGAACATACCATCACCACGGTACTCTTACAGAAAAATGAAGAGGGGTTCGAACAACCGATAGCACTTTTCATCAAAAGCCTCAGAGATGCAGAACTGAAATATAACATAATGGAAAAAAAAGCATACGCAATGGTAAAACCATTGAAAGCATTCAGAACCTATGTGCTACATTCAAAAATAATCACGTATGTACCCACTAGTTCTGTAAAGGACATATTGGTATAGCCGGACAGCGACAGAAAAAGAGGGCGATGGCTCACTCAAATACAAGAATTTGATTTGGAATTCAAGCCAACTAAATTGATAAAGGGGAAGGGTCTGTCCAAACTCTTGGCCGAGTTGAATCTTAGAGCCCTTGATATTAATTTCCTCCAAGAAGAAGACAGAGACACACACCTACACGAGCCGGATGACCAGACAGATCCAAGAAAGATTGAAGAAAAATTCATATCATCGGGCTGGTATAAAGACATCGTGTTATACTTGTTGAACTTGAAGTGACCAAATGGATTATCATTAGCCAAATGCAGAACTTTAAAACTCCACGCTGTAAAATATTGCATCGCTGAAAACTAGCTGTACTGGAAGGATCCACTCGGGTTCCTACTAGTTTGTTTGGTCGAGTCGGAAACTCCTCGGGTTATAGAGGAATTTCATGAAGGAATCTGTGGAGGACACCACACATGGAGATACATGGCCTACAAGATCTTGATATCAGGCTACTATTGGCCTAAACTATTTTTAGATGTAAATGCTAAAGTACGCGCGTGCGACCCTTGTCAAATATTCACTGGGAAACAAAAACTCCCTTCACTACCACTCGTTCCAGTCAAAACTAAAGCTCCATTTCAACAATGGGGTTTGGAATTCATAGGTGATATCAATCCTCATTCCATTTCTCAACATAGGTGGATCTTAACAACCACGGATTATTTTACTAAATGGGTGGAAGCCATTCCAACCAAGAAAGCAACAGACTCGGTGGTAATCAACTTCTTGGAGGAAAATATTTTGTCGAGATTCAGTTGTCCTCGAAATATAGTTACTGACAATGCCCAAGAATTTAAGTATATGGCTATGATCAGTTTTTGTCAAAAATACAACATCATTCTCGGACATTCCACTGCATACTACCCCCAAGGGAACGGGTTGGCCGAGTCATCAAATAAGAGCCTGGTAAACATTATCAAGAAGTTATTGGATGAGAACAAGAGGTCTTGGCATGTACATTTAAAATACACATTGTGGGAAAACTGCATAAGCATGAAAAGATCTATCGGCGTTTCACCTTTTCAAATGGTCTATGGGACAGATGTCGTTCTACCCATAAACCTAGCACGACTGATACTGAGTAATCAAAGTAAGTTGATAGACCTTTGATACAAAATATTACACAGATATCAGCCCTGATATAAACTGATTGCCCCCATCTTCGTGCTCAAAAAATGAATTATAAGACGGGTGGTGAAAGGAAATTCAAAAATGATTGCCCCCACCTAGTCCAAAAAGACGATGAAAGAAAATTCAGAAATGATTTCCCTCGTCTTAGCATTTAAATGCATAAATAATTTTCGAAGTGGTGAAAGGAAATTCAGTAAAAGGGGCCAGATAACTTCACCGGGGTACTGAACAGGCTCGTTGGCAGTGAAGCAATGTCTGAGATATATGTAAGGTTGTTATAAATGAATATCACTCTACTCTGGTAACCAATACTTCCTAAAAACCTGATCCAGATACCAAATTCAGACAGGACTTCCCCAATTAAAAAATATATAATTTCATTCTTTTGATGCAAGCCGAGAGCCACAAGATCTGTTGAGTCCCCTAGGGTCGTTTCGACTGTCTTAAAACATCCCCGAAGTTAGTAGTGGGAAAGGGAAAATTGTGAAAGGGACTACAACTGTGTTTGGAAAGAGTATCTGATTTTGAAAAAACTTCTCGAGGTAAAAAACGAAGTCTTTTCTCCCCTTCGATCCTTTTTCCTTGATTTTTGTCTACTTGTTTTAGCTTATGACTCCATTTACCCAATATTGGCACATGGTCTACTGTTCTTCCCGCCTCACAAGAAGGCGGGATCCCTAGTTGTAGCCTATGTTGGAGCCTCCCTTGTTTTATTTTTACTCTTCACAATTTTCAATTTTTTATACTTGAAATCTAGAGATGGCCTTTTGATTTTTTCCCCCCGAGACTATGAAAATTATGCAACCTTGTCATTTAAACAATGATGATTTTTCTATTCTCGAAACAAGTCAACTTTCATAAGAATCCTCGACTCTTTTGTTTTACTTCGGGATATCACAAGTCAGACACTATAATCCATGAGTTCACATGCCTCGACTCTCAAAACGGCGAACTCGTTTTAAATTTTCACTCGGGACAGTAATCAGGGTAAAATCTTTAACTCAATGGTTATACGTCATCGGGGTTTCGTGCCTCGGCGTTCGCCAAGTTTGAATTTTTATTTTTACATCCCCGAGAGCTGAGAACATGAGGTTATTTCAGGCTAACCTTGGTCAAAAACTAAAGGCAAAAGGGCTAACCGTGGTTAAAGTCTATTCTCGACGTTTTGCCACTTGGCACTATATTTTCAAAAGTTACAGCTCCTAAAACTTTGACTCACGAAGTCGCGATGTAATTATAACATGATTAATTAATCGCCTAATCCAAGTTTTCTTCCCTTTAATTGAGTCTTAACTATCGCCATATCGTGGTTTTGCAACTCGACGTACTAATCTCCTAAAAATGGATCTTTGAAGTTTCGAGTTGCGATAAGGCGAATCAAATGATTATGAAATTGATTATGCCTCAAATCCCGATTACATTGGATTAAGCTAAACTCGGTCCTCGCGGTCTCAGGAGTTGAAAACTCAAAATGTTAACAAAAGATTTACGAGATAATGAATGGCGAGAAATTATGTACATGGATAGATTTGGATTAATTAAGTTTAATAAAGACTTAGCCCGAGTTTCGATGCTTGTACGATTCTCGAAGGAGCATTTTAATTCCATGTGCCAACCGACTTTTAAACCTCCAAAGTTTATGACATTAATGGGAAGATAAGGTAAATCTGTGTAAGATCGGATTTTTACGGCATAAATTTATTTCTAATTTTGAATTGACAGGCTTGTTTTGAAAGATACCATTTTTTCAAATATATGCAAGAGCTACGTTTCATTATGCATTTTTCATAGCATGTGGAGCTCATCGTTTCTGAGTTAATTACTTTCTGCATGTATACGTAGTTCTATCGAAGGAGAGAGAAAACGCAAACTTCGGCCATGGCTCCGCAGAAAGCAGCAAAGGCGAATGTCGAAGTTGTGGGACAGGGCTCAGACAATGTCTTCGATACTTCACCCCGAAGTGTCGACTCGATCCCCAACTGGTCATTTGTGTCAAATGTTCTGCAAGCAGAATTGGTAGATTACTCAGACGACTCCGACGACATTGAAAGGGATGATCTACACACCAAGTACAAGATAATTGTCCAATCTGGGATGCACAGAGTAGCAACCAGGCCATGGTTGCTTCCATATTACAACATGATCTGATGGGCGTTAGACCACGTAGACTTACCTACCAGGACGATCATGAACAACCAACGAGTTACTGTTGGGACTTTTAGGCCCGAGCATATACAAACCATGTATAAGCTACCTTCGACATCTAAATATACATATGGTGTTGAGTTCCTAGAGGAATTCAAAGAGAAAGAGTGCACCCAGTACGACAAAACCATGCCCGGTTTGATCAAGGATTGGGTTTCACGCTCCGCGAAATTCAGAGCAAATGACCAGGGTGTTTATTCTATCGCTTTGTTGGAGCCACAGTATAAATATGTGCCCATGATGACATGCCGGCTATTTGGGAGAGAAGACACATCGCATTTCTACATTGCGTGGGTGCCTCTCATGTTTCAAGTCGCAGAAGGTTTCTCGTTTAATTGGGCAAAGATACTCTCGGACAGTTTGGCCAACAGGGTCACAGAGTATCGGGAGCAGAAGGCAAGTGGGATACCGTCCTCATTTTTCATGTCAGCATATATCATGGACGCGGTATGTTCCATGACACCATTCCCCTTGATGATCTAGGCTTGGAATCCATCCCAAGAAAAACCTGTACATGAGTATCATGACAAACTATGGGAGAATAAAGCAAAAAATTTCACATATGATATTTTTAACTAGGTGATGGTGCCCCTGCATATCACCATTTTTGGGAACCCACCACCTCGCATCTCAGACAACATTGAAACAGGTCTGAGTGGCATAGCAGATTGGTATGTGGAGGCAGAGTTTTCATATTTCAGAGTTTTTGGGGCTTCTGTTCCCCCTCATGCACTGCCCTTGTTCATCCCCGACAAACTGGCTTGTTGAGAGGTCTCCTGGAAAACAGTAATTGGTGGGGTGAGAAAAGAACTCAAGGGTTATTCAAAGAAGGTATGGCCTTCTTTTCCCATTCGGATGAATTTCTATTCTTTGTTAGATTTCGAGCATGCCAAAGCCGAGGCTGCAGCCCTAGAGGACCTAAGTTTTGTCTCCATTGAAGTTAAGAAACATGATCCACAGAGGGTTGTGAGCAACCATTTGGATCATTGTGGGCTCAAGAGATTTGAGCATGAAAGTTCACCCACGGACAACGTTTTTCGAGGGGCGAGATCTTATGAAGAAGTGCTAGCCTGGATCCAATCATTAGCACCCGAAGACACAACATCTATATTAAAATTCCAGGAACATAGACGAAGATGTCTCCCCGCTATGTTGGGAGGTTCGGCTGCTTCCAAGACAAAACAAAAGAATGCTGAAGGTTCTGAGGATGCAATTTATAACCTTGGAAAACACCAGGAAGGGGAACAAACAAAGAATCCCGAAGTAGAAGAGAAGACTTTGGACCCGCCAAGGAAACAGAGTTCGGAGGCTGAAGTAAAAACTCTAGGCTCAACAAGGAAACAAAATCCGGAGACTGAAACAGAGACTCTAGGTACGCGAAAGGAGCAGAATCCTATCGATACTCCAAGAGAATCGGCAAAACAAATAGGAGATCCCATCACCTCAGTCACACCCTTGCAGTCGGCACAGGGAAATGTCGATGAGGGATGGATATTTAATGAAGAACTGAGGCCCATAAGAGCAGAGGAACTCCCTCCAAATGAGTTCTTTTTTGATAAAAAGAGGAAGGCGGTAGTGAAAAGAGAGTTCTATCAAGAAGGAGAGTCCATTGTGAAAAAATATAAAATCATGATCGATGGAAAAAATAAGAAAAGTGACCAACTTGCCACTGAAATCACGGGAACGATGGGGGAATATGCTTTGGAAAATAAATTCTCAGTTGGGCTTTTGAATAACCAACTAAAAAGGAATAATCACCAAATCAGGACCCTCGAGGCTAGATTGGCTACAATCACAGAGAATGCTAAAGGTCGGGCCAGCATGGAGATAGAACAGGCCAGAGTAGCCGACAAAAATGAAATAGAAATGCTCAAGACCAAGCTTGAGCAAGCACAGTTGGTGGTCCGAGATGGTAGAGCGCAGGTGAGCCAATAGAGAAATCTGATTGAAAAATTGCAGGCTCGGGCAGAAATTGTCGAGAGTAGAGAAATAGTCATCGACATATTTAAATCCCGAGCTAGCGAGATTCGGAGAAAAATCTTTTTGGCACAGCAGAATTTTCTTGCCAGGATAGGAGAGATCTGGGACAACTGTCTATTGGTGAATCAAGTGTCCAAGAACTTGACTACCAGGGAAAGGGAGGCCAAAGTGGCTCGGGTTGCTTTCCAGGATGTGGTAATAGCCACAAATAATAGGGTTTCGACAGGTGCTCCCGGGCTTGCCATCCCAGAACAAACCAGAGGCAATATGCTGTTGAAAGATTGGGAGCATAACATTGCCCTAGGAAAGGAACAAGCCCAAAAGGTAACCCATTCTTTAGAAGAAGCTTTTAATTCCATAGACGACGAGTTGTTGGGTATTCACAGCCGAGGCGATGCAGAAGCATTGATGCAAATGAATGTGGAACAAATCTCACTCGATCTAAAGGAAAAGGATGAGAGACATTCGACCGACATCTCTCAGATGGATACAATGGACATGGCCAAAGTTGATAAGCACGTGATCGAACCCAGTGCATAGTTAAGTTCTCTCGACATCATCGGTGCACAAATGGAGGACAGGATGCAGCAGTTAGCCCGAGAATGTTACTTCATCGAGGCCAGCTGTCAAGCAGAACCTTCACAGCTCGTATCTCAATTTGTGGAAATATGTAACACCTACGCCGAGTCTGCGTGAAGACGAGCACCTGGCACTAAGTGACTATAGATTAGGGGACATGGAGCGATTTCTCTCTCCTATGTCATAACTGAAATTTTGAGACCATTAATATTCTACCGGATTTGTAAAAATTGTATAAATATATCCCAGAAAGAAATAAGGAAGGCTGGACCCTTTTTGAGATTTTGTAATAGAGTTTTCGCATTGAGATTTAATACAAGCAGATCTGATATTCTCAATTCTGTCACTTATGTATTACAAGTTTTCTTTCTTGTTCCTCATTTTTCATTTTCAATTCATATTCGTAATTGATGTGCTTCGTTATACTTTAGTACTACCACTACTATAACGAATAAATTTGGGTTTTCTGTAATTGTTTATTGCCTTTCCTCTGCACCAGCTATCAGCTGTGCAAGACCAATTTGCAGTTTCGGAATTCTACATGTATTTTTTGCTACATCGATTATTTTCTTAAATATTTTCTTCTTCCATTTACTTCATGAGATTTTCCCTTGGTAGGAACCTGACACTGTAAACAACTTTATGTTTTTCTCCCATCCTACCCCTTTGATTAAAATATAATATAGTTACGGGAACGAGCCTTAGATTTACATATATCGTTAATACTGCAACCGTGAATTCTCTCTTATAAAACTTAACTGAGACAACATTCAAGTCTTTCTTAACAGTTCTCTTACCAGTACTGTTCCCCCATGACAGTTCCTACACCAACTCAACCTAACGTTGAACCTGGATTACTGAAACAAACGCACATCACCTTGAACCTTTTCAATACTATCCTTAAAACAACCACTAACCGGGCTGAGCTTGAACAATCATTGGTACCCATTGAACGTGACATAAATATTCAGGAGCAATTCGAAGCCAGACAACCCCCACGAAGAAATCCCCCTTAGAATCTTCTCCGAAGGTTGACATTTTCCCTTCTCCTTATCCTAACCACTTTCGGATGCCTCGACACTGTACTTTTGAGCCTTAAGTACAGACTCAAGAACAACACCAACCCTTCAACATTCTTCTTCAATAAAACAGTTGCCACTGTATCAAAATGAGCAAAGGAAAAAATCAAAAAATCATTGGAATAATCGAGACTTATTAGAATAGGTGCTTGAGTCAATTCCTTCTTGATTTGGATAAAGGAATCTCGAGACTCAACATTCCATTTCATTTCATTTCCCTTCATGAGCCTGGCTATGATATGTTTCACCAATTCAACAAAATTTGAAACAAACCTCCTTAAAAAATTAATCTT
>SNQJ01S0265689.1:0-11971 GCA_010110895.2 Picea sitchensis
TGGGTGCGGTTAATGGTTTTCTTTGTGTTTCAATGATTCTGAATGTGTTTTCTTATGTTTACCATTGTATAACAAACATGCAATAGATATAAAACATAGAACAACTGCAACCACTTCTATTATGAAATATGACTGAAAGCACAATACTGCACACGGGGAAATAAAATGAATCTCTCAGCTAGATCAAGACTAGATGGATCTTAGATGGAATACAATAAATAATGCTATATCAAAATGCCTGGAATAAATAAGTTGGCCGGATCAATAGATGAGAAGAATAACTGCCGAAAACTGTTGCATGCACTTGACAACTCACACAACAACTGTTGCAAGACTGGTATATTCTCCCTAGTGGATAAAATATTTTGATAAACTTGAAATCTATCCTATATGGGTCGCCTTGACCTCAAGAACCCTCTTGGTAACTGTCGAACTGAATATCGACCCTCTGTTGATCTGTATGGACCCCGGATGGGATCCCCTGGGGGGTTGCGCCCCTTCTCAGCTCAACTATTGTGCCCTAGTGATTACCCTGTTAGAATATGGCTGTAACTGTCTCAATCTAAGTGCCCTAGACTCCTCTAAGTTGGGTCAGAAGGGTTTCCCTAGATATGATTTGGTGATCTCTCTGGAACCTTGAATGTGCCTCCCCAAGTGCTGCGCCCCCAATAGCTGACTGGTGCGCCCTATATGATTCCTCCATGGGAATCTATGAGGAATATCTCAAAATATGTGCCCCACCTTCCTCTCAAATTGGTCGGAAGGAAATCTCTGTATTCTCCCTGGTCGGGATAGGCTAAACCTCTGAGTCTCCCAACACTTGCACCCTCACCCTGATGAAGTGCGCACTAGCTGTTTGAACCTGTAAAATTGCTGCTGCAAAATGATAAAATATCTGGATGATATTTCCGGTGACTAGGGTGTGTCTTTCAACATTGAAATCAACCCACTGGTGTCTTTCTCCTCAGAGCTCAAATGTCAAAACATAAACTAGCATAATGAGCAATTAGGTCGCTTTTCCCTTCATATACCCACTCAAACGCTAATTCTATGTTGACCTGTATATTTTTCTCCTTCACTTAGGCACCCTTCTATTTTTATCTTAATTCACTTAAAAGGCGCTTTTCCCACTTTTCACTTAATGTCACTTTCAAAATATAACATTCCCTTGTGAAATGACACCAAAAGATGATGTTTCCCCTGTTTCTCCCTGGATATAGTCTAAAAGGGGATGTTTAGATTACTAAGCCATCCTCTCTGGAGCTCCTACTCGAAAAGGGACATTATAGGTAGTCACCTCAAGGGGGAAATCCTGGTGACCCTAGGGGGGATTAAGATGGAAAATGTGATGTATGAACAGATGCCCCTAAAGGTCAAGTTAATAGATGGAAGAGGGAGTTTAGAAATGAGTCTTGGGAAAGGTTTAAGGTTTCCAAGTCCTTGGGTACCTGCTGAGAATGTTTGTACCTTCCCAAGACACAATAAAATCTAGGTATGCTTGTAATATGTTAGGTGGAAAATCAAGTTAAGATTGATGTCCCCAAATGCAGCAACAATTAGTGATATATATCAACATGTAAAAGATAATAAGAGCCGCAAAATAAGTTTTAAAAGTCTAGTTGAATAAGAAAGAGACAAGCTAGTAAATACTAGTTTAACTCAAGAATGAAAGAGCAAGACTTTAACATAAAAGAAAATTTGTCCTAAACAAGTTACTGCAGTGATAATTATCAGCCTCATGCCTGTAAAAATAAAATAATTATTGCAAGAATATCAGCCACCAAAACCTCCTCAAAATTTTCCAAAAAGTGCGCTAGGCCTAGTGGTTTAAGTGCACAAACTTTGAGCAATTTTTAGTGGTTGATTAGAGAGTTATTGAAGAAGTTAGATTAGGGTTTCTGTAGCCTTAATGGATGAAGATTAAATTTGTAACAAAAATAAGAATTACTTGGAAAAAGACGATGCCCTAGGGGCACAAGCAAGCCAATAACATATATAATTGATTGCACTTTGAACAACTTGAAAATCTCGTAAAATCATGTTACCCAATGCAAGTAATTTTATTTGTCTAGTGCAAACTATAGATTAGTGCCTTCAATATATTGGGTAAATGGAGTCTTGGATTGTAAGAGTTAGATCCACAATATCCCTAGGGTGTAAACCCTCTTACTCCCTAGGGCATGCAAATCAAACTTAGGTAAATCTAGGAGGGTGTACACCCTTGTATTCCTCCTAGAAACCTTGCAATAAATGACTTGTCAACTAGAAAATAAGATGAAGCTTAATGGAGGGTGTATCCTCTTATACTCCTCCTAGGGTTTCAATCAATAACTTTCATGAAACAAGCAAGAATAACTAACAATTGTAGATTTTCCTTACCAATTTCAAAGAGATGCAAGATGCAACCCTAGTTCACTAAGAAAAAACCATTCATAAGCAAGAGAAAAGACCTCCAAGATGTTCTCACCACCTTATCTCCACAAATCACCAATATAATTCACCATAAGACATTTTCACAAGAGAGAAATATATCAAATTTCCCAAAGAGGGCGAAAATTTCAGCCAAGCAGTCTTCTGACAATGGGAGAGCTATCTTAAAAATGAGATTCACATGATCTTTATTTATAAGAGATGTATAACACATAGTTTTTCCACTTAGAAAGGGAAAAACATAACATAATGGGTCAACAACCCTTATATTACCCTTTGCATCAAAATAATATCAAACAATTCATCTTAAAATTCACTTTTGCACAAAAGAAACTCTAAAGCAAGATGACATCACCCCTTTAGGGGACGTTTTGGTACTTGAGAAACTTGTTGGAGAAGATGTGGAAGTCGTTGGGGCTCTTTGAGACTCCTCATCATGTGCCAAGCCTTCTCCATGCCTCATCTGGTGAAAATATGCCAAGTGTCAATGTGCAACTCCATCACGACCAAACCCTAGCCCCCATGATGACGTCAACCCTTAAGGAGGTGACGTTTTTCCTCTCCAATGCAAGTCGTTTGGGTGGTAGGGCCTAGGTTAGGTCCATCACGATGTCTTCTAGGCCTTAAAATCCACATCTCTGTCATCCGACATGTGGGACCTAGGCATCCATCCAGTGGGCTTCTTTCCCCATGGAATCCCAAGCTAGGCATGTTCTCCCAAAAATGGCCACCGCGAAAGGTCTTGCAAAACAAACAGGTATTCTCTCTGAAGATCTCAAGTCAAATATATCAAGACAAGTGTAAATCGCATCTAAGAAGCAAGGCACCTAAACATGTGCATCAAAACTATCTCATCAAATTAAACAAATGATCGAAACCCTATACAATTGACCAATTTTAAGTATGGGAGGGGTGTCATAGGAGTCCTATTGGGTAGACCAAAGCCCTCAAGTAGGGGATGCTCCCAAGGATGGCCTTTCAAGGTTATGTAGTGGATGATGAGGTGGAAGGGGTTTAGACTTCATTTGTCATTGAGTTTCATGACATACAAGGGATCGTATTATCTCATTCATGGGTGCATTTGTAGAGGGTGTGTGGCACCTTCGTTTGCAATGCACTTTTTCCAAGCCCATCTTTTCATTCTTTATTTATTTCATGTTTTAATGAAGGAGTTGAATGCCACTGTCCTGATGTGGTGTCTAGATAATGATAATGTCATTCACAAATACCTCACGGAAATGAGAAGGTTGACTCGTGATGAGACCTCCTTTCTCTCAGTTGTGTAACTGAGAGCCACTACCCTCACTTGGAGACTAGATGATGGTAACTTCATACCGCTAAATACCCATGATAATGATAGGCCGGCTCGTGATGTTACCTCCCATCCTCCAACTAACCCCTTAAACATTCCCTATCATTTATTTTTGTAGGTACCCCTTTTCTTACAGAGTATCGTTTCATTGCTTTCTCGGGGATCTCTGGGTGAAACATCTGGAAGGTATATATTTAGGCTTTTATATTTTTAGCCAACAACAATCCATTTAGGCCTTCAGTCCCTTCTTCCCATGAAATGAGGTACATGCCCTTCTTGGGTCACTAAAATCAAAGTGCCTAGAAGAAGAAAATACGATGGGAGTGTAAAGAGAGGAATGTGGTAAGTATGGTCGTGAATGGTATGATAGCCCCTCAAGGAACCTCGAGTTGCAAACCTTCCCCAAAGGTTGGCCACTCACTAGGAAATCTATGACACTCACCAATGTGAAACAAGGTGAAAAGCATAATGTCCAAGCAGGCGTTCTATAATCAAAAGTAGCTCAAATAAAACATGTTTAAATGATTTAAATATTAGGGTGATTACCTGTCACAATACCTGACTTGTAGTGTATGGAGCAAGCCCCATCTTCCTTCTAGAAGCTAGCTGGTGTGGTGGATGCACTAATAATGGCTCAGAATGTCGTGATAGAGTGAGATTCCGTATGTGCAAGTGGACATTGTTGGTCATGTAGTCTCTCGGCACTCCATATCTGCAACATGAGGGCCACGAGACATGATCTCCTTAGTTATCCCACAAAATGGGGATAACATGCAACACATATTTAATTTGACAATATCTTATCTTTATAATTAACAGTATAAAGAAATGATTCTTTCTTATAATTTTTAATTTTTTAGTTTTTGAAAAAAATGATAATAGAAATAATCTACACACATCTCATCTCATATAAAGATGGGTTATGTATATGTCCTTTAATTTTTAAATGTTTTATGTTACTTTCATATTAAATTAGATATAAAAAATAAAAAAACTATTATAATAATAATAATAATTTAATTTTAAGTATACGTACATTAAATTGGTGTATGACACCCGCTTGTTTGTGGGACAAGGGACCTCCTCCGCGCAACAGTTTGATTGCTAGAGTATACATAGGTGTACTTACCCTACTATCATTGTAAAATATAATATTTTATTAGAATAATTAGTTGTTGATATAATTGATAATATTGTGGAATATATGATAAACGAAATGCTATCTTCATATTAAATTAAATATAAAAGATAAAAAAACTATCATAATAATTACCCAATATCATTATAAAGTATAATATTTTAATAGAATAATTAGTTGTTGGTATAATTAATAATATTGTGGTATATGTGGTAAATGAATTGTTGATGATTGATTTTCTTCACACTACATCATTATAAAGTATAATATTTTAAAAGAATAATTAGTTGTTAGTATAACTGATAATATTGTGGAATATATGATAGGGACGACAAGAGTGGGGAGAGGGGTTGTCTTTGATTCCGAAGGAATTGAAAGAATATTATTTCCATGGGGGTTAGAATGAACAATAAATAATTAGGCTGAGGCATTAGATCTATATAAGAGATTGAAACTAATTGACTTTAGACGATATAAGGAAATTATTGTGATAGGAGACTCCAAGCTCATAATTAAGGGAGTAAGGAATCATTATGGAGTCTTCCTTACTCCCTTACTCTCCTAAACATCCAAAAACCTAACCATAGGAGATGAAGCACAAAAAAGTTTGTGGGCCCTGATGGGGTTAGTTGATACATCAACTTCCTAGGGCCGTAACTTTTGTATACTATATTAGTTTGGCACACTCGATAACATGTTGGAAAGGTCTAGTTGGGGAGTACACATTTCGACTAGGCCAAGGCCCACAACATCAAAAAAACGTCATTTAGGGCCTAAAAATGGCCCCGAAAGTCCGGGACCCAAAAAAATATAGAAATAAAAAATACCAAAATGGAAAATCGTTCTTTGAGCTAGTAGAATAGGTGGGTGACCACCAATATCCATTTGGATCAGTTACCCTAATATACAATGTCAATATTGTTGTGTTTTTCTAAATTGATTTGGTCAATCCTAATCACTTTAGTAATGCCCAATGTGCAAAATTTCTACAATTCCTCAAAGTAATGGAACATAATAATAAAGCAAAAATCCTAGGAGGATCCATCCTTTTATTTAATAACTTTTACTTCATGTGCACTTGTATAACAACATGCCACTAGGATCTATTTAGCCATCTCCTTTCTAGAATTAAGTATACAAAGAATGTGTCTTCCTTGGGGAAGAACTTGTGATCATACTTAATTTTTTTTTTAGTTAATTGGTTTGGGTTTCTTGGGGATTTATTGATTTTTGTTTGCATTTTGTATGTCTTTGTCTGAAGGTCAGTACCAAGTCATTTTCTAGGTGCATTTTTGATTTGTTTTTTTTATTCTTTTTGTGAATTTTTTCATGCTAATGATTATGTTTTGAGTAATCAATTCTATAATGGTCATATTGGCTTATTTTCAACATTTGTAGTTCCTCTATTATCCCATTTTAGGGATTATTCTTTGATAGGGATGAAATCATGTTTTTTCCTAATTTTTCGTGTAGTTTTCACCCTCCATTGGAATGCTTGTATCTTTCTGATGCTAAATTTTTTCTTGAGTTTTTAAAGTAGAAAGAGCATATAGGAAAAATATCTTTTCAAGTTTTCAAGTAATCTTCTTTCTTTTTGACTTTTAGTAGCAATTTCCCCCTTAGTGGTGACTATTTTCTATTGATTGAAGATGCTTGTTATTGCTTGATGTTTGTTTTCATTTGAGAAAAAAGTGAATTGAAATATAATGAAAGAGAATCCATTTATTTTTTAGTACTCATCTTTTCCAAGTATTTGTTTGTGCCTACAGGGTGTCGATCAGTCAATGATGGAGTGCACTGTTAAGTCACTTCATTATGTGAGGTCAACATATGGAAAATTTGACTTATCCGTGTGTCGTGCTTGGGGCATGTTGCGGTGCACTTGGAGGTTATAGTGGTAGCGGTCGGAATCGACCCCTATCATGCATGTATGAGCCTACCCTAGTTGCTGATTTCGCCAATTAAAAAAAGAGTATTTGTTTCTTTTCGTAAATCAAGTAGCACAAACGCACTATATCACTAATATCAACCATGTAATATGCTGAAATAAATCTATATTTCTTTTCTTTTTGTTACACCAACATTTAGAAGGGCCTTGGTTTTAGTCTAGGAGGGTGGTTTTAAGTCCCCAAAGCTATCAAAATATTTGAACTAGATTTGATTAGTGGGGAAATTCCTTCATAAGATTGTATCCAATCAAGAATATGCCCATCTCTTGCTTGACAAGGGGCTATGCTATTAGAAAGGAAAATCATGTGGAGTGAGGATTTCTAGATTGCCTCCCAACTTTATTAGGTGGAATTTAAAAAGGCTCACCCAACATTGATGACCTACACAACACTCAACTTTTTGAGGTGCTATATGGATAGTCAATGTCAAGAGGCTTAACAACATACAACTAACTCTATTGTGTTCAACGATACAATGTGAACATGAAATTTTGTGACCCATTAGAGAAATTTTGAGGTAAAAAATGGGCCTCGACAAAAAAAATGCGCTATCAATATCAACTTTAAAAGAACCAATAGCATTCAAGATGATAGTGTCAACTATAAGGGTAAATAGTTTTGGAGGGAAAGAAAGACAACTATTTTTTTCATCCTATTTTCGACTTATCTCTTTAAAGGTCTACTCACATATCATTCTGCATCCAATATGTGTCTACACTTGAAATTTGAGTAAACCTATAAGGAGATAAGTTGAAAATACACTTAAAAAAGTAGTTTTCTTTACTTCCCTTTGAAAATCCATAACTCTTATTTTATTTTTTTCCTTAGGAGGCTCATTAAATTAGACCTCAAAATTTTTCCAATGATTTTCCTAGCTTACTTATCTAGGTTACTAGTTCGTGGGCTTGTAATAAAATATTCTTAGGCAAACAATAGTAACACTTGATCAAACTCCTTTGATTTTATCACCTTTGGTGGCATACTTGAGGTTGTTGTAATTGTCTTCTTAGTTTCATTTGTGAAGCTTTCTCCTTTGGATTTCATTGTTGATTGGTGGATGCACATTTTGAAGGTCTCTTTTCTCATTGGCTTCTTAGATTTCATAGCATGTCCTAAGACATGCTTATTTACTTTCTTTTTATATTTTAAGGTTACTATTTTGAAAATAGAAAGACACACTTTGTATAACTAGTGAATAATTTAAATTGCTTTAAAGGTGAAAGATTAATTAGACATAGTGGATCCATGATTACACCCTAGAGTTCACCACAAATTGTAGGTCAACAAACTCAATTCGATGGAATACAATTTACCTATAAAAACAAATCTAACATGCTAGAAAATGAAAATGAAAATGAGGGAAACTAGGATAACCCTACAAGTGGGGCAAGTAGGGTAACCCTACAAGTGGGAGAAACCAAAATAACCCTCATGGTGGGGGCAACCAAAATAACCTCCCCGCACAAGTAGGAAATAAGCCCTTTAGTTTCCCATTTATAGCTACATTGAACTTACTACAGTTAAGTAAATTAATGAATGATTCCATTTTTCTTAATACCTATTGGCCACCTATATCTACCAAGTTTCCTTTAAATATTCTTAAATTGGGAGATGATGAAGATCATATAATCACATTAAAACACTTTTGACTTATGATGTTCTCTAAATACTATCATAACTTGTCCAATGCACCTTAACTAGCGTGGCAACTTCATGGTATGTTGATCTTGAATCTTGGTCATATTTAATATTCGTGACCCTAGATCGATATGAGACTAACCTCATGGTATGTTGATCTTGAATCTTGGTCATATTTAATATTTGTGACCCTAGATCGATATGAGACTAACCTCATGGTATGTTGATCTTAAATCTTGGTCATATTTAATATTCGTGACCCTAGATTGATATGAGACTACTTGGTATGTTGATCTTAAATCTTGGTCATATTTAATATTTGTGACCCTAGATCAATATGAGACTAACCTCATGGTATGTTGATCTTAAATTTTGGTCATATTTAATATTCGTGAACCTAGATTGATATAAGATTACTATAGAAAATAATTTTAAACTACACATAATGGATCACATCCAATAATGACGACATCGATGTAGTTTATTTATGATTCCTATAGATCTTCTAGTTTGTTACTTTGGTTTGTTAAATCCCTTCTTCCTCATGTCACACTATGTTGGTTTGTTCAACACCCTACTATGGAGGAAAAAACCACTTTGGGAGTTCAAGATATTTAAGAGAGTTTTCATTTAGGGGATTTTATCTTTCCAGCTTTATCGCAAGGGTGGTGTTTCATGGAAGATTTGAATCCCATTAAAAGAACCTACAAACAAATTTTCCAACCATCTCACCAAACTACCTCCACAGTACCTCCCAACCATCTAGCCAAACCACCTCTACAGTTTAGATCACTATCGTTATAACAAAATCGGTATGCTCCACTGTGCATACTTCTATAAAGAAATTAAATATATGCCCACTTACCCTCCATTTTCTGAGGCTCTTTCATTGGGCTGTGTTGGGTGGGATATCAAAAATATCGTCGTGCGTTTCGTCTTCGTCGTCACTGTGGTCGAATCCATCATAATTCTTCCACGAAGGAGATCGTCTCGGGGACCATCTCCGCGGGTTTCTAGAATCGCCGGAGCTGAGGAAGATCTTTTGCAGGCGCTGGAAAGATGACACCAGTCGCAATAACACAAATGCAAACCACTTCCAACGAAAATAAACAGTTTGCTTTACCATTCACTGAAATAAAAACTAAACTGATGTCGCCATTTTCTCTCTCACTCCCTCCCTACTTGTGATGTACAGGCTGCATGTTCAATTCTCACAGTAAAGTTTTAAGAATGAAGAAACCCTTTTGTCTTCTTCCCCACAGGTGTGGGTTAACCGATACTTTGAGATCCTTCGGCCTCTGCTATCCTTGATCCACTCGGCTTCTTTTATGAAATTCCATTCACCTCGTCGCTTAAATAAAAAAATTATGTTATCATAAAAAACGGGTTCTTTCCCTGAACGGAAAGCATGGCCCCGAGCCCTGTTTTTTTTAAATGGAATGCATAGTTAAGCTGGTTCATGCTTTCCTAAGAGAAAAAAAAGTTTTCGATTTTACCTTTTGTGAAAGAGAAAAAAAAGGATTTCGAATTTAGCTTTTGTGAAGGTTCCTGGAAGAAGCAGGGGAAACTTTGTTCATCACGTTTTAAGTATAACTGTCGTAGGCGCATGCGACACGGAGAATTTTATCGAAGTGACAGGGATGAGCATATTACTCTTTTCGATTCGAGCCCGGTCGTAGTGACAGTATCAATGGGTGACACTCATAAGTCAGGCGGGAAGAAAAGTGATTGGAATACGCACCTCACTGTTTACTTGACTTTGCTTGTTGTTCTCCTCCTATGTTTGAGTCAATTGTTTACTTGATGCTTCAAAATGTCATTTCCCTGTTTCTTTGGATCGATTGCTAGTGGCAGGTGTTGAGCATAAATCATCAGTGTAAAGGGAGTGTTAAGGAATTGCCAATTGATCTTACTTATTGTATGTTTCGTCTTGAACACGACATTCATTCGACAATCCTCCTTGGGGATCCAAGTCCTCCTTGCACAAAAATGACATCAATCTACCCTTACCACTACCATTTTTCTCTTCGTTACAACAACTTGTTTTTGTGGACAACTGGAATTCATAAGTTTCGAGCTAGTAACCTGCCAAGAGCAAACACTCGGAGTAGATCTACTCCCGTCCGGTGCCCTTCTAAGTTCCCGCTCAATTGACAACACTCCATGCGAAACATATATTACACGACATTGAATCTACACAATCTCTTGCCAAATGAATATACTAAGATGAACCGTCTGTCAACTGAAATCCTGCTGAGACGGAAATTTCTAGATATATTACACGACATTGAATCTACACAATCTCTTGCCAAATGAATATACTAAGATGAACCGTCTGTCAACTGAAATCCTGCTGAGACGGAAATTTCTAGAGCGGGTCGGCTTACTCAATTACTTGTCCGGTTTTTAACGGAGGCTGTGGACGGATGTTCCTTGATTCATTGAGGGGAAGGGAAGTTGTGTGAATTCATTGACGGATGTCCCTTGCTTCAGTTTTATTCCAGACAGGTTACAGACAGCCAGACAGATTCGCGCGGTTCTCTATCACCAAATCTAAACCGACCGATACATCATGGCAATGTGAAAGCCAAGTATGCGATCGTATCAAGAATGTATGCAAACTCTTTGGAGAAAGCTCTCAATAACAAGCAGCAGATGCATGCTGTTTTAAAGGCAGTAGCAGACATCCAGGGACATGGACAGGGACAAGGGACAGGGACAGGGACAGTGGGTTCATCTTGAGGGACAGTGGGCTAACAAAGGACAGGGACAATGGTCTAACAGGGACAGTGGGCAGAGCAACAAGTTTTCAGTGGTCAGACCAATAGATAGTGAAGGGTTAAGCATAAAACAAAGGGTCAGTTTTGGGCAGGGACTTTGATTTCCCTTAATATCATCATGACAATGAGACAAGAAACTTTAGAACCCGTGGAAACAAATGATATAGGGCAAGTGAAAATTGCCTCATCAGCCAAAACTAGAAAGTGGGTTTGGGTTAATGCGAAACGGTATTGGAACATTTTAAAACGAAGACTAGCTCATTTGAAATGGGAGCAGACAAGGAAAAAAAGGTCTCAAAGGGAAAGTACTTGGGTCCTTCGCAAGAAACAACATTCAAACAAGTCCTCTTTGCAAGTATGTGGCAACAAGTCCAAAGGAAAAGGAAAAGCCATTGATGATTATGCTTTATATAGTTCCACATCCACACCTCTCACTTGGTCATCTGATCTTTATGTGAAAGAACTGTTAAAGGTAAAAGAGAGGTTGGAAGTAGTAGAAGCTAAAGAGTTGGAAAGAGATTGTACAATCCATAGAATAATAGCCGAAAACCAGGCTTTAGTAGAAAGCAACAAAGTTCTGAAGGAGCAAGTGTCATTGCTACAGGAAGCTCTCCGAATAGGAAAAATACAATGGCAACACATGAAAGCAGAAGTGCAAAACATGAAGAAAATTGCAGTGGAGAATACAGAGGTGATGAATGTGAAGCCATCCCAGGATAAGGGG
>SNQJ01S0265691.1:0-11971 GCA_010110895.2 Picea sitchensis
TAGATAATCAACCACTCCCTTACTTGGTTCGATTAACTATTCCATGAACTAACTGAACTTGAAGTTCAACTTATGTTTGCATTGGATAGGAATGTATCTCATTGTTGATTTTGTTTAAACATAAATATGTCAAGTAATAAATAACCGAACGAAGTGTAATCAAACCCCAAGTAACTCTTGGATAATAAATCATGATTCAAATTGGAATGGTCTCCACTGCATGGCTTTGTGGCTCACCCAAATTTCTAGAACACAAGAGTAACTAATTATTATACTATAGATATATAACATAAAACTATTTGATGCTACACCTAGTCAATGTAAACCTAGATTTATTTTCATGTATGTTAGTCTACCTATGATTATCATAACAATGATTAGTTTGATAAATTCTTAGTTGCACTAAAGTTCAATGCAGTACATAGATTACAATACATATATTAAATATGCAAGATAATACATGAGTTTGGTGAAGATTCTCTACAGAGACAATACAACAAAAGAAAGTGTAACAAGAAAATGAGCATAAGAAGAAAATTAGCTACACGTGAAATCTTAGGCCTAGATATAACAGTTCAAAATAAATCTATGAATATATAGATCGATCCCATGACCAAAGGTGCCTACATTTATTTTTTTTAACTCAAGGAATTAGATTATGATAACCTAGATATAAGTATGGTGATGCACATCATACGATTACATTATCTGCAAAGGTTGTAAGCTTGGAGAGCTTCATATAGGATTCAAATTCAAGAAAACAATTATAAACAGAGCATACTCAGTAAATGGAAGGAAGAATGTATTAATTATTTGGCTTCATTAAAAAATTTCAACCAGAATTTAAATAAACACTAAAGTTTTCAACAATCAAAACGAAATGTGTGGTAACGATGTCACTCTAAGCATTGTATTCACTCAAATAATATATCAATCACATAAATTAATAAAAATATTAATTAGTGATAATAATTTCACTTGCATGTATTAAATTCTAGAATAATGAACAAGTTACTATTATAACAAATTTTGGAAAAGCACCATTACAAAATGGTCGATTGTTATATCTGAAGTATGTTCTATATAAAAGAAGCCCATTGTTGTATTCCATTTAATAAGATTTTTGCATAATATTCTTGATGATGATGATGATGATTATTAGCGTCCACTAAGACCTAATTGTTCTGTGTGGACCTTAAGAGGGTAGTGATTACTTGTGATTATTTAGAATTTTGTTTACATTTGCTAGAAAGCATTAAGAGAAGCTTTCCGAGATCACCATACTTTTGTTGGAGTTAAAGAGGTTAGGAAGGTTGTGAGTGTGATCAATATTTTGAAAATGAGATCTAATAGGGTATAGTTTGGACAATCTAAGATAAAGTGCTTTCATCTTCAACCTTCTTAATTGTCTGGGTGACACACTCCTTCAATCAGCATTTTGGAATTGACCAGCGCCAGTTTCACTATGGAGCTACGTGAAATTATTTCTTATCTTAGCAATGCTTATTTTTCTTTACACTTGGAAAAACAGGATAGATAATTTTATCTTCTAGATTAGGGTTGATTACATCTTTATAATACCTTAATTTTATTTTTCCTATAACTCTTTATCACACCACATTTTCCCTTAAATTTTGATTTGATGTTTTTTTTAATAGTATCTTTGATACATAGAAATGGTTTTGTCCATGATTCCCCAATAGTTTGCTTGGGAATGATCTTTTATGCCATCCTTTCTTGAGTTGATGGTCGGGCGTCTTTATGCCATCCTCCCTTGAGTCGATGGTGGTTATGACTTGATTTTGAAGGAATTTTAGGTAGCCTCTTGTCTTCCATGTTGTTTAACTTGTTCTTATACATTAGGTATCTAGTCATAGCCATGGTGGTTATGCACATTTCTTGGGCCACTAATGAAAATAAAATTGATTCTTAACTCTTATAATGGAAAAAAAAAATACTATTTAAATTATTCATATAATAAGAATTAACAATATGAAATTAATATCCATATTGTTACCAACTTATATTGTGAATTTGTTTATCGATCTTGAATGTGAAATGAGACCTTGTGTCAACTAATTGAATCCTAGTGTCGACATGTTGACTATCGATTGATCCACTAGTTGACCTCCCTACCAACTCCTTTGGATACTCTCCTTCCCCAAGGACTCTAATATGGAATGGGATTGTATGGATTAATACCTCGTTATTAAATGAATGAATTATGAAGCCACCAAGCTTGAGAAGAATCTACACTTCTCAGAAAAAAATCAATATACCAATCTCTCAATAAATACCAAAGAAAATTGATTTTAGCATTATGATATCCATCCATCATTAGGATGCATAAGTGTTTTTTCCTCCAAGCTCAAGCCCTATTTTATAGTTTTTGTGGCCCATGCCACTTTTCCAACCCATGCAAAATTATATTTTATAAAATTATTTATTAGCTTAATACTCACCCTATACCCGTGTGTCACTAATATGCACAAGTGTACACGCAATTTACCTATTTAAATTTATAAAATAATGAATTTTAGTCACTCAAATCCCTGACATGGATTATCTTGAGAACGAAATGGAACACACACAGAAATATAGAGAATACAACAATACAATGAAACCCAAGTTTTGTTAATGAATAAAATAATAGAATATTGTAGAACACAAATTGGCTAGAATGGTGGTAGCTTATGTTTCAAGAGAAAGAGATGTCGGATACACTCATTCACAAAAATTTGATTACAAAGAGGCTGAAAAAGGGCCTTTTATCATGAATCCTAAAAAAAAAAGAGGAAAAAACCCTAACCCTAGAAGATGAAAAGCCAAAAGTATTGTGAGCCCCAAGGTGGTTAGTTGATAGGTCAACTTCGTGGGGGCACAACATTTGCATATGATCTTTGTTTGGGGTGCACGATAGCTCATTGGAAAGAACTATGAGAGGATTACAACTTTTGGATAGAGCTAAGGTATTTAGATGACAACCCTTGGCCCCCCAAATGTCCAAAAAACATCGTTTAGGGCCTCAAAATAGCCCCAAAAGTTTGGGACCCAAAAAACCGTAGACAATTGCCAAGAATATAGAGAATCATTGAGTCAATAGAAGAGGGTTGTGGCCACTAATATCCACCCAGATCAATCCTCCCCCCTTAGGAATAAATTATCTCCATTGTGTCAAGTTCCCTCATCAGATGAGGAAACTTCTACTAAATTTGGCTTCTCGTGAGCCCCTTGCCTTAATGAAGAAGCTTCCCCACTTTGACAATCTGATAGAGTTGTATGTTTTATTGGTGGGTGCTTGTAATTTGAGTATCCATGATTCAATAAACTATAGCCTTCTCAAGGTAGTTAGGGTTTAGTTTTGTAGGGGTCAAGTGCTTAGCTACCTCCAAGGTGTCCAATAGAGGTGGAAAATATGGGCGAAGGAGCTCCACATTAAAGACTGGATGCAAGCCGAGGAATGAGGGAATAATTAATTTAAAATAATTCTCACCTAAAACCTTGGTGATGGTGTAATGCCTATATCGAAGTGGGAGAATCTTATGATGCGATCCTACAAGGCACACTTTCTACAAATGTAACCAGATATTATCACCAATCTGAAACTTGTTTGAAACTTGATTGTAGTGTAGCTAGAGAGGTAATGTGGGGTCCAAAGTGCCCATAATAATAATAGTGGAGGCAATTCAATGTAAGGTGGACTAGGTCCACTATATTATTAAATAAGGCCCACTATGGTAGTTAGATATAATAAATGTAAGACGACCTTCTAGAAGGTTATGTAGTGTAGCTAGAGAGGTAATGAGGGGCCCAGAGGGCCCATAGTAATAAAAATGGAGAGCATTTAATGTAAGGTGGACTAGGTCCACTATATTATTAAATAAGGCCCACTATGGTAGTTAGATATAATAAATGTAAGAGGACTTATTAAAAGGTTCTACTTCTAGAAGGTCCCTCCTCTATAATGCTCTTAGATGGTTGGTATCACTATATAAAGGAGTTCAAGCAATGTAATGTGAACAACAAGAAGAAGTATTGTATTTGGAGTGTGTAGTTCATTAGGAAGTTTCCCCTCAAAGAGGCTAGTGAACAAGAGAGGATCCCTTCCATAATAGGATCTATTATATGGTGTAACCCTACCTTATTGGTTTTTAATATAATAAAGTGTGGGTTTTCTATATTTCTCATTGGATCTATTGCAGCATTTTTTATTCAGGTCTTTGGTACTTAACAATTGGTATAAGATCACTTTCCTTGGCAGGAATTGTGGGAAAATTGTTTTATATTGCAGATCTTTCAAAGAAGAAAAAGAGGAACGCGAAACTTTGAAAAAATAATGTATCTTTATATGTGGAATTTTCATAAAATGGTTGTAAATTTGAGTTCCTTTCAGAAACGAAACCCAATTTCAAAAAGAAAATTGTCAGAAACGAAGTTCGGGAAGTGAAGTTATTGACATTTTAAAATCTGCAATTTTCAGGGTTTTTTATGAACGACCGTGAATTTTTTCTTATTTTTGTAGAACCTGAGGACGAATTGGATCAAACAAATTACATTTATGAGTTCCTCTCACAATTTCACCAATTTAAATAAAAACAACATCTGAATCGGAGTTCCGGAAGTGAAGATATTGTTGATTTAAAATCATCCATTTGGGGGGGGTTCATGATGGTGGAGGGACTGCAGAGCTCATAAATTTTCACAGAATGCTCAGATTGCTACCAGATTAGTGTCATTGGATAGATAATTTTAACATCTTTGGTATATTATATGTGGTTTTTTCAATATATATTCGACTTCTCATGGAAAATAGACAGAAGTTTGAAGCCCTCAAGACAAAAGTTCATAGAGGGAGATGTAACCTGGAGAACATCAACCAGAGATATAACATGGAGATCGTTGGCCATCACATCATGGAAGAACATAATCAAGAAACATATGTTTGGTCTTATTGAGAGACCAAAATTAATGAATTGTATATGGATAGTTTTCATTTATGGGATGACAACCACTTTCGTATTTTATTTGATGACTCTACTCCACCTTATGTACAGAACATCAATGTGACAAATCAGGATCTAGTTAGGACTACCAGTTTCTAACCTGCATATTCTATAGTGGTATTGTTCCTTCCATATTCAGTTGCAGCCCTTTCCAAGTATGTGGATGGATCTACATATTTGGATCCACATGACCAGTCTCAATCTTTGGAGCATCATTTTCAAGTGGCTCTTGAGATCCAATATATTTATCATAGATTTCACATGAGCACTTGGACATGGGACCTAGGTTGCAGTGGTATTTGTACTACTTCAGCATGGTGGCTTGCATTTATACATGGGACCCCGGTTCTCTAGTCTACTTCAGCACTATGGTCCACACTTATCCATGGGACCCTAGTATATGGTTGTACTCCCTCATAACAAGTGTCGAGGACAACGCTTTCATAAGGGGGATGGAATGTAGTGTTGTTAGAGAGGTAATGGAGGGCTTGGAGGGCCCATAGTAATAATAGTGGAGGGAATTCAATGTAAGGTGGACTAAGTCCACTATATAAAGGATTTCAAGCAATGTAATGTAAACAAGAAGAAGTATTGTATTTGGAGTGTGTAGCTCATTAGGAGGTTGTCCCCTCAAAGAGGCAAGTGAAAAGGAGAGGATCCCTTCCATAATAGGATCTATTATATGGTGTTTCCCTGCCTTAAGGGTTTTCAATATAATAAAGTGTGGGTTTTCTATCTTTCTCTATGGATCTATTTTGGTGTTTTTGTATTCAGGTTTTTGGTACTTAACATCGACGTTGGTCATGTCGCTTCTTGTATTTGGCAACGGATTTCTACAAAACGTCATGGAAGTGTTGGTAGATGTGTTGAATCCTTTCAACAAATATGGCTTCCTTAACAGCCTCAGTTTGAGCATGGGCAGATTCTTCTTGTGTGGATGCAATTGACATAGCTACATCAATTGAGGCCAATAGTTGGAACACTAAGCACACCTGAAAAGGGTTGTGGCCAATAAATCTATGAAGGGAGTGATTGTATCTATTTTGAACATAAGTAATACTATCATCCCATGTGTGGGGATGTTTGGAGTTGTACATTCTTAGGATATGAACAATCATCATGCTGACTACCTCCATATATCCATCGGTTTGAGGGTGGAAGGTGTTAGCACTGAGAGTCACACTCAGACTGCCATGAGTGCAAGCCCAATACCCATCAGAATTTATAGATAATTGTTTATATCAAGGTGAAAAATGGATGAGGAAAACTTAGAAAAGGTGCCAATGATAGAAGGAAATCCCAAAGTATAGACCAAAAAGTGAGGCTTTATACAACTTCAAATCAGGGTTTTAAAGATTAAATGAGGATGGAAGATCAGATAATAAGTGTGGAATATATTTGTCATCTACATCAGGTAGCAGGATAGTTATATGAAGAAGATTCTATGAAATGAGAACCTCTTAAGACAAAGAGAAAAGATCTGATACATCTGTAAGCATTATCACAATATAACATATACTAAAATAAGGATGCAACCAACTAAACGAATCATTCACTTAGCGGAAATCAAAGTAAGATAACAATGAAGAGATAAGGAAAACGACTTACTTCCATTAACAAAGTGTCTTAAATTTGGTTTACACAGTAGGAAAAAAATCTTTGTTATATGACAATATCAAAACTAGAGGTCTCTCCCATACCATTCCAACCTAAAAAATTTAATCAATTTTAAAAGGGTGGAAAGGAAGAGCGAGAGGGAGGGTAGAAAATAGTCTGCAAAGTTATTCCATTGGGCATGGAGTCAACACATCCTATAGATCAAAGGAACTCAAGCTCATACCACAACAAAAGGGATATAATTTATGGGTCGAGGTATAAGAAAGATAACAAAATGAAGAATATCATCAAGCAAAGATCCTCTCTGCAAAAATGACTTAAAAGATTACTAGAACAAAGATCATGAAAGGAGGCAATTACTACAAATCATTTGCAGCTCATGAATGTCCTGCCTCATGAACAACCATTGATCTTTAATGCCTGTAATTCCATTCAATAAAGATGACAAGGTAAAATGATAATAAAGAACACAAATTTTGATAAACAATTCTCATGAATCTCTAATGGCAGAAATGTTAATTACAACATGCCCTTGGGATTACAATTGAGCGACTAAACTGCTCCTCCAACTCTATCCTCTCTTGGATCATGAATCCAACCCTTTTCTCATAAAAAACCATTTCATTTATAGTGAATAATCTATATCTACCCTAAGGATGTCAAAACCAAGGAGTTACATAGGGTCCTCATCCATTTAGGAGTCTTGTTACAAAAGATTCCAACAAAATCCCAACAAATTCCTATTTTTCTGGGATTTTTTCTATAATGATAAATGCCTTTTGAAACAGGTCATTTTGATTGATCTGGAGATGGAACAAATTTCCCTCATGTCCAACTAACTCCTAGGAGACCATTCGACCCTTCATTGTCAGGTGGAAACCTCCAAACAAGGTGAATATCTAACAACTATGCAAAAAAAAGAGTTTGTAGTGCACTGGTGTTTTAATTATATCTATTGAATGCCAAATTGGGTCAGGCTGAAATTTGTTCAGCAAGTCAATGTCATTATCATGCTCCTCCACACAAAATTTTAGAAAAACTCACATCATCGTTTTGGATTTATGATCAAATATTAAGAAGCAGTTGCTACAGGAAATGAGTTTGCAGTGCGTGTACCAATTTGCAACGCTTTTGTTTGTGAGTTTGCATCGCCAATTCAAAATGGATCATTCACTTCAAGGAAGTTGTTATAAAATTCGGTGACATTATCCATGAAAATCTAATTAAAAGAAGGCACTAAAAATCATAAAATCCCCTTCACATTCTATGTGCTAACATCTGGATCCACAGGGGATGGAGACCTACCTGTGAGGCTCCAAGAACATGCAATTCCAGTGCCTTATCCATTGGGATACGTAGTCCTTCACCTCCTTCCAAATTTTTGTAACTTATTCAAATCCTGAAAACACACTGTTGAAAACAAATCTCACACTGCAATCCAAATGCAAATTGAAGGTTGCATTCAAACTGAAAACCAAATGCTTGCATGGGAAGATTATTTATATACATTCCTACTTCTAACTACTGAAAAATTGAACCTTCAACTATATACAAATTTTCTCAGTAACCATACAAATAAATTTGTGACGGAATGATCTTCATCCTCATCTTGGAAACTGAGTACTAAGTAGCAATAGAGACATAATGACAACCACAGACACTTCCTTGAAAAATCATATGTACAATCCAGGAATGTTGTTCTTATGATGACAACAACTGAAAATCTATTGTTGCAAAACATCTCCATATAAATAGCAATTGGACCTTGAAATCCATACAAAAATTGTTGTGGCTCATCAATGAATTCCTCCTTGGATAATTCAAGCATGGGTTGGCTTGAAAACTATTGCAATGGATTTCCACTCTTTTCACCAATTTCCAGTGAATATGGGTGAATATGAAATGGGATCACAAGATCTATAGTTGGGACTAGATCATTTTTACATCTGTAATAATCAAGATGAAAATGAGAAATGTCAACAAGTAGTGTATCAGAGACATGTCTATCTGCTTCTAGTCCATTTTCTTGTGAAGGAATATCATAATGAAGATCATTCAAAATCTCTTAATCATCATGAAAAGTACTTTCTTCTATGGAAAATTCTTCATCAAAAGTATGCTTTTCATGACAAGCAAAGTATTTACAAAGTAAAGAAAACTCATCACAAAAATTTTCATAAAGATGTTTAGTAGAAAAATACTTCTTACAAAACAAATTAAAAGCAGCATGAAAACTTGTCAAATATTTGATACTAGCAACTGGAAGAGATCGGCACCAGTCACAAGCTATTCCCTCTAATGAGTACCTGAAAAGCTTGATCTGAACATCCTCATGCACAATCTGAAGTCGATGAATAAAATCATGGAAATCTAGCAAGTGTCCAGTTGGTACTTCCCAATCTTCTCCTCTAAATATGGGAAGGAAACCTTCCCATTCATCTCTACTAGGCACTATATTAGGAAAATCGACTATCTTTGAAAAATCACAGAAATCATACCTCTGAGCTAGGATCTTATCCATTTCAAAACAGTGGAGTCACCATAGTGAAAGATAAGTAGTATAAAAGTGTCTAGCTTCAGTTCACCATCCAAATATATATATAATCATCATAGCTCACCTAGGGAAGGTGTGTTCATTGTCGTCCCTGACAATGACGCCAAACATGTTAGCATTGAGAGTCATACTTAGGTTGCCATGAGTGCAAGACCAATACCCATCAGAATTTATAGATAATTATTTATATCAAGGTGACAAATGGATGAGGAAAACTCATAAAAGGTGTCAATCATAGAAGGAAATCCCAAAGTATAGACCATCAAGTCTTTAGACAACTTCAAATCATGGTTTTAAAGATTAAATGAAGGTGGAAGATCGGATAAGAAGTGTGGAATATATGTATTATCTACATCATGTAGCAGGATAACTAAATGAAGAAGAATTTGGCGTATATAATCTACATGAAGAAGAATTTAGGATAACTATAACTATAATCTACATCGGGAATTCAACGTATATCTCCAGGCTTTCCTTCCAGGCCATGTTGGATCTACCGCCATGTGTACCTAGCATCTATGGCTAGGATTTACTCTGTCTTGCAAAACTCCGGGGAAACTTGAGGGCCCCTATATCATCGAATACCTAGAATTTTTGGATAAGAATTGATCTGTGGACACATGTCCCTCCAATTTCAATGATTCAGATTAACTTTGTGACTTCGTCATTTGATAGTTTCAGCGCTAGACCACTCCTATTCTCCTGAAGTATAACTTCGCCAAAGCACTTAACGCTTCCCTTCCTATGTCTAATCTAATGGTTGAGAGAGATCCATATTGAATCCCCAGATAGATAGCTCTTGTCAATTTGCAACTTCGGCCTTCGGTTGTTTTCGAGGATTGTGGAGTCACAAGTCCCAAAGTCCCGAAGTTGAAAGATCTAGCTCCTTTCGAGCTAGTGTGAGGTTCCTAGGCCATAGGGGGCTAAGCACAAATCCCTATTTGCAGCAAAGGGGTTAAGGATATGAGCATGATCCCTCAGTCAGATGGGTGGATAGTCTGAAGGGAAACCACCCTTCTCCACAGAGATGAACTTGACATTCCCTCTAAGGCGAATTCAATGGGATTGGTAGGACTTATGTGTTTCAGTCAATCCTACCCCAACTCTCCTGCAAATTCACACCTCATAACTCTTTAGCGGCTAAACTAAGATAATTCAAGATCATATAGATATAACAATTTATAGAAAACAAAGTGAATTTCGAATAATTGTTCAAATACTGAAGGACTTAATCATAAACACAAACATTTCATCATCACATACAATATATTACACAGAGTATGTAAATACTTATCAGAACTAGAAAATGTGAAGAAATTGCTTAAAGGGGTGCATGTTTCCTCCCAACCCTAGGCAAAGTCACTCCTGATAGATTTATCAATGGCCACCCCCTAGCTAGACCATGATTCTCTAAGATATATTATTTCTCCTTGCTCCACAACAATCATGGATGAAGGTTACTCTACTCCTCCCACAAGAAATTAGCAGTTGGTTTTCTCTACTCCAAGCAAGGAGGTCTGCACGAGTACTTCATCATTCACTCATCAGCCTCGTTTATCAGTTTGTATCCAAACCCTATCCATGGCTTCTTTCAGCCAAAACCAGCTTACCGCTCAATTTTTCCTCTCAACTCTAGAGTCGAAGTATGTTCATTTCTCTTCTCGGGAGAGTGTTTTATCTGCTTTTTTATCCTGCAAATTTGTCTTTATCCCTGAATTACCTCCTTTCTTTCCTTCCTCAAAAAGGTTGTGTGGGTCGAAATCCCAATTCGTAGTCAGACCTGGAAGCCTTACAAATGGGTACCCTGCCCCATCTCCTCATTAACTCTTGAGGATGGCCTTCCAACTACCAGCCTGACTGGCAATTCATTTATGGGTCAGAGGACTGTTGAGAAATTACACCTAGTAGGTACTGGTCTAGTGAGGGTCATCTCAACCATTCTTGGTTTCCCCTCACTATATCTCTCATAGCATGCACAGTCTATCTTGGAAAACTTCCCCCCTTTCAGTAGTTGCGCAACACATATTCAAATTTATATTAATAACGGAAAATTCATACATTGACCCTTTTATCCAAAGGTTCATCAAATCAAACATTCACACATATTTAGTCTTTCATAGTGTCTTAGCTAGTTATAGTTATATTTACAAATTGGGGGGAAAAGGGGTATTACAATCCCCTCCCCCTTAAAGGAATATCGTCCTCGATGTTCTATCTGTCGATGTGCTCTATATGTATAAAAGTGAACAAAAATGGATATGCATGTTTCATGGCATCCTTGATTTCCCATGTAACCTCATCTAGGCCAAAGTGTTTCCATTGCATCTTTACATGTGCAATGGTTTTGTTCCTGAGTGGGGTTTCCTTTATGTATATTATGAATTTAGGTTCTAGAAGGAATTATCCATTGGGTTCCACCTGAATCACAGACTAGTCAATAATATGATTAGAATCATGTGCATAATTCTTTAATAAAGAAACATGGAAAACATTATGTGCCTTCACTGTGGGGGGAAGTGCTAGTTGATAGGCTACTGGTCCCACTCTATCCAAAACTTCAAAGAGTCCACAATACCAAGGTGCTAGCTTGGCACAAACTTCCAGCCTCAAAGAGATTTTCCTGGGTCTGACTCGGATATACACATGATCCCCTGCGTTGAACTCTCTAGGAGTCATTTTCAGGTTTGCATAGCTCTTTTGTCTATCCTGGGATATCTTCAGATTTTTCTTGATGTGAATCAGTTGTTGTTCCATTTCCTTTAGTATATCTGGCCCAATCGTAACTTTTTCTACTGGG
>SNQJ01S0265694.1:0-11971 GCA_010110895.2 Picea sitchensis
ATATATCTAATTTTAAACAATAAAGATCTAAGAAACCCGATCTAAGGGTCATACCAACCTTTAACATGGTTATATTTTTTGGTTTTTCTTTTCCAAACTATCTCGAGTTTCAAAGCATACTAATTTCTGCAAACTAAATTTAACAATTGAAAAAAAATATACTAATAAAAAACAATTCTTAAAACTTAGAAATTCTAAAAATTAATAATAAAAATATGAGTATGTGGTTACCAAAATCCACATTCACTCTTTACCTAAAACTAGCATACTCCCTAAATGGGAGAATGGTAATGCCGAAGCAAATGGGCATTGAGTATTGAGAAATGGAAACATAGTAAGATCTAATAGTGATGCGCATTGATTAAGAGCTCATCTTCCTTGCACCTCCTGGTATTGTTTGAGAGGGTGGGGTAAAATTTCCTTTTAAACCCTAGTTCAAAAAATCATAAAGACACACTTTCTAACTCTTAAACAAAAAGGGCTTAAATTGCATCAATTCTTTTTCATACACCTAACTTCATAAAACTAAGTAAAGATTTATTTTTTTCATACACCCAACAAATCTCATAATTCTCATAATATAATATAATATGTAAAGATGGTATTCTAAAGAGTTATTTGACCTACCTAATTTCATATCTAGAATGCATACAATAGGTTAAAATCCAACCTACCATCTCTTGACTACCTATTTTCTAGATACTAAACAATGCTACAACATAAATTTAATTTTACAAATTAAATTTTCAAAAACACATGTTTTTGATATTATTCTTTATCTAATAATAAAATTATATATATATATATATATATACACACATGAAAAAGTATAGGGAATGTTATATTATTCTTTATCTAATAATAAAATTATATATATATATATATAAATATATAATATATATGAAAAAGTATAGGGAATGTTATATTAGTCTCAACCCATTTTAGAGATTACGTGAACTCCAACATGTTTCCAGGTAAAAGGAGTTGAGGATTTTTCTGAGTAAGATTGAGATGTATTATTTGGAATTCACGTGCAATAGATTTTTTGAGGATGCAACGGATTTTTTGAGGATTTTCCTGAGTAAGATTGATATGTATTATCTGCAATTCACATGCAACATATGTTATGTCCACCACATCAAGGTAATGTGGTAAGGATGCATGAAATAAACAATCAATGCCCTTTCCAAGTTTCCAAAGGAAATAAACATATTTATAAAGCAAACAATTCACTAACTTGGTCCTTATTTGACTTCACAACAAGGTTCTTATGTCTATAAAACATATGCCTTTGATCCTCTTTCTTGCCTTGATGTTGTTCTCCCACAAATATTTCTTATCCCAATCTGCATCAATGCATTGAATACTTGAGGGCACATGATATAAGTTGTGAAATGCACATCAACATATATACATCTTAGAGAAGAGAATTCCTACGTCGAAGTGGCTAATCATCTCAAGGAGAACATACCCATGAAGAATTCAAACCAATACATGATCTCAATACCATCCTTGAATTGGTGCACATTCTAAATGTCAAGCTCAATGCTACAGATATTGCTTTTAGTAACATTTTCTTTTAGGAAAACATCTTCCTAAAGAAAGAAACTTTTAAAAATCTCTAAGTATGGATAAGGCTTTACTCTCTACCACTATATTACTAGTTGTCCTCCACCTTCGAAGTGATAGGGAACAAGATAGGAAAATATGTTAAGACGTCGGAAGAAACACTAAAAGGAAGGTACACATCCTATGCAAGGAACTGTATAAAGATGGATGTCTCAAGGGCTCTCCCAGAGGCCACAATCCTGGAGTTTAGGGATGAGGAATGAATCCAAAGTATATACTATGTGCAAATCCTGTTTCGATGTAGAAGGTGTCATGAACATGGACACCTACTAACAGAATCCCCTCTCAGTAAAAACAAGGAACCGAAAAACACTAAACAATACCAAGATGAGGACGGTTTTGTGAGATTGAATCACAAAGGTAGAGGAAATAAAAGGCAAGGAAAGCCTCGAACAGGAAGTAACCTAGAAGCCAGGAATAATAAAAAAGGAAGGGGAAACCACAACCAGGGATAAGAAGAGGAAAAGAAAACCACAAAAGCTATGGAAACAAGCAAACATGAAACTCATGAGCCCACAAAAAATCCAAACACCAAGGGTGATCCGAAAAGCCAGGATGATACAACAGCAAGAATCGTGGTGAAATCAGGGTAGAATGGCCATGCAGCAAGCCAGATGATTAGAATGAATTAAGGCATGAGGATATGGTAATAACTAGGGACAATCCAACGACCCCCAGTACAAGTACAGGGATAGGGATGGCCAGATCCCAAGCGAGTAACGACAATGGTAAGTAATGGGAAAGAGGGGGTACCATCCTAATCAGAGAAGCCTTACCAGCAAATAATGACGAGAGTGATAACCACCTCAAGAAAATTATGGTAGGAAGTACATGCCCGTAACATAGGAAACTCCATAAGAAGAGGGACAACAGACGTGAAGGCAAAGAGAAGGAGCAAAGAAGTAAGGGTCATTACAGGTTCAAGAGAAGAGTGGTTAACTAAAGTAGTGAAGGGAGGAATAGGAAGAATATCCAGAGCAGGATCCTAGGTAGGCAAAGAGAAATGGTGCAATTGAAGCATATTCAGAGGAAGAGGAGCTGCATGGCGAAGGAACTCCTAGAAATTTCGCAACGTTTAGAAAGAATCGAGTATGCAGCGAGAGAAGCGAAGAGAACCTTCCCCACTCTTGTCATTCCAAAGGGGAAGGAATAAATTAACCGGTGGGAAGAGGAATTAAAGGACGAGCGCAAAGGAAAAGAGTGGGATGACATGGCGCTGGAAGCAGACTGGGTGACATATCTGGGGGTTACGCACCCCAGGGAGACCCTCTACCACAAAATGGTAGAGAGGACCTGACTAACCACTTTGATGATAGGGAAAGTGAAATGAGAACGAGAAGAAGCAAGACAAGAAGATAACCGAGAGACCAGTACAATGTTGGATGAGATCCAGCGTCGCCTCAGCTGTCTGGAAACGATCGTCAAACCATTAGTAGAGGTAGAGAAGGATAAAAAGAGCAAGGAGTAGTTTTTGACACAGGTCGACCTTTACCTATGCTACATCCATCAGATGGACATCACGCTTGCAGATGGAAAAGGCATACAACCTAGATCTTGAAAACCTGCACTGTCTCCCTGAAGGAGGATAACAAGGGCCAAGCAGATTGAGGGAAGGAGCACCCTCAGGTGCTGTAACGCCTCTTAGTTTCAGTTATTTGGAATTTGGTAGTTTAATGACAGCTATGCCCAGGTAGTAGAAGGCTAGTTTAGTTCTATAACAGACTCTAGTTGGTCTGGAAGTTTTTAGTTAGCTCTTTCTGACTATGTATTTCAAATTGGATATGGTAGGTGTGGTCTGGTTTCCATTTTTTGGTAGACAAGATACATCCACTGTGACTATCAAAACTAGGAGCAGGGACCCCCTGGTTTGGTTTCCTTCTACCTAGACCAAGATAGCCATTTTTCTATCATAATTCCTACAAGTAATATATATTCCTACAATGACTTAAAAAAAATAATTAAAAAGTATAGCTTGCAAATTCTAATGGAAATTTGATTTTTTAACGAAAAGGAAAGAATTTTTTGAATTATATATATAAAATAATTTGTAGGTTAAAGGACATTAACCCATATTCTTAAATTTAAAATATATTAAATATCAAATTGGTAATGAAATACAATGTCATTCGATCTGCATGATATTGGGCATTAGGAAAGTGGACGATAGAGAACATAATCGCTTCTTGCAAAAATTGCCATTGCACATGGTAGAGAAGAGAGGAGGTTCATGACAAGTTCTGTTCCATCCAGTCATTGCGTTATTAATAATTTATATGTTTATGTATAATTTCTTTCCAATGTCATGTGTTAAAAATTTACTAGGTACAATTCTAAGTGTGTTTAAAATTCCACCATAGCCCTTAAATTCAACCTGTATTTGTCTTTTCAATTTCACATGTGTCTATAATTTGGCTTGTGCTTATAGGTACAATTCTAAGTGTGTTTAAAATTCCACCATAGCCCTTAAATTCAACCTCAGGATTTGTCTTTCCACTCTCACATGGGTTCATAATCTAATGGTGCTTAGCCAGACACTTTTCAATTCCCACCTTTACATAACTGGCTTTCAGGCCACTCAAAGAGATATAATGAATTGTTACTGTTTCTATCTCTCGGAGGAAAAACTCCAAAGTCGTGTATATCCCAAATTCTTATCCTGAAAGAATACTGTTAGTAAATCTTATACACTAACCTGGTTTTAATTAATATCTGCGAAGTAAAAGCTTCATTTTAATGGCATTATTATTTAGATGATAGTGTCAAAAAAAATTGTCAATAATCAGCATTCCTTGAACTTGATAGCCATACAACATCAACTATTAAGTCTTCTACTGTTTATTGATGATTAACTATTCAGGTTCATGTCAATCTGCCCTCTATGAAATGGAATTGAAATTTGAAAGGATTATATTTACAAATACTATATTGTGATTGAACATCAATCCACATTGAAGCCATATTCAATATATTGGATTGATAAAAAATATATTGTCTTTTGAGGATATAATACTTTGCCAGTATATGTGCTGAATATATGAAATGGTAATTGAAGATACTTGATAAAAAAATAATGTTATTGATGCCTCCTACCTCCTTTACCAAATAGAAAAAAAAACACATACCTCTTAAAATTATATAATATCTACAAATTTAAAAAGAATTACTACACTAGGGCTTTATATTACAAAAATAATTAGGGCTTGAGGAATAATCTGATTTGATTTCCTCTCTTTTACATGGCCTTTATTGTGCGTTTTGTGAGGAGTAGGGTTAAGATTCTTAAATACATTATTTTATCTATGTGGCATTACTATGAAAGCTAATCATAGCCTAATACATGATCCTAGAGATAGTTAAGAGATGATAATCCCTATTTTATTGTAAGGTTTTGATATGGTTAGACTCTAGGTTTATCTCTTGAATTTGAAAACCCATTCTATCCGTGTGTGGTAGTGTCATTAAGTGTAATCTAGAGATAGTTATAGGATGGTTCACCATCCATTATGGATGTAGATGTGCTAGTTTCTTTTAAAATAACATGATTCTAAATACAGAAGCTATAATGCATTGAAATGTATTAAAATCTTTATAAAATAAATACTATATGAAAAAAAAATCAATATCAATAGATTATTTTTATAAATCCCATTGTCCATATCATGAAATCCAATATTTTAAAAAATTGTTTACCAATTAATCATTTTACAAATATACTACACAGGATTTCAGTACAAAAACAAAAAAATAGTTAACTTTTAAATTACTAAGATTGTAAATATGGTTATAATAATGTAACCTTCATAAATAAATATTAATTAATAAAAACAAAGATAATGAGCCACTTTTACCATCTTTAATACATATAACTGCGGCCTTTATGCTTTATGCATGTGAATGCCTAATTCTCACATTGTAATACAACAATAATTCAAGGAGTAGAAATACAAGGGGAAAAACACTTTCACATCCACGAGGGAAGGGAAATGTAAAGCGGTGACAGCTTGAGATGGGTTTTATTTCAAGAGGCAATTAATTTTGTGTAGATTTAATGGGTTCAGTGTGGACAAATAGTGAATCATGAAACAGCTCCCACCAACCTAATGTTAACTGACCGCATGCTATTTCCAACATTAATTGAATCTCGAGCACCCTTATTATCTCGGCCTCCCATTGAATCCTCCCCAATTGCTGCCCTTTGACTTTGGGGCCCCAGCATCCGTGAGGCACATCTCTGGGTTGCATGAAGGCTCTGGAGTACACCCAGACACACCTGCCCCTAATGGACCCAGATGCTGGCCGCTGGAGAGGAGCTGGGACATGGGATCGGCTGGAGGATGCAAGTGTAGAAGTAGGGGCTGTGAGGAGCTGGAACATTGGTATCTGGGTTGAGGAGAAAGCAGAGCTGGAACATTGGCATTCTGGCTGGCAGCCAAGCAAGGGCGCAGGGGGCTGTGAGGAGCTGGAAACACTGGACGGCTGAGAGAAGCAAGCACAAGTAGGGCTGTGGACGGTCTGACCATTAATTGAAGTAATTGGTCATCCTCCAAAAGGGGTTTTACCTAAGAACGAATACTATTACTTTTATGCGATAGTTGGTGGATTTGGAACACTCTAGCCGCGTTGAGGGATCCAGAGAAGAAGCTGTTCGCAAGTAAGGGCCCTTCCCCAAACAACACTCGGCATCATAAGTAGGAGACAACAGAAACCATGCAGCCCATATATGTATTAGTTACATTTCTAAGCAAGGCAAATTCGTGATTATACTTCCACCTCAAAGGATTGATGGTCGCAACATTAGAGACAGCAATGAGGAGCAGGCAATCGGATTCCGGGCTGATCCAGATTTTATGTGATGAAGATTTTCATGGCTATAATAAGCAATCGCCATATGGAGGAGGAGGGATCGCCTATAAATGTAAAATACAAGGCGACATAGAGGGGAGTAGCTGATGCAGAGCCTAGATTAGGATTTGAGAATCAACCCCACCTACCACATACTGCAAAAAAGATTCATCGCCTTTATTTATACAAGGCTATGGACATAATTGTCCATATTGTCGCAAAACAGAGGAAATTTATAAATACAAAAAGTTCATGTCTAACGTCATTTGCCACTGCTAACGCCAAGCCTGCCACGCTTTCCAATCGAACGCCACTCTGCCACGCTTTCCAATTGACGCTAATTTTACAATGCTTTCTAGAAGATGTATGTCGTGAATTGCCACGCTAACGTTTGCCTTATTAATGCTTAATCGCCAAGCCTCTTGCCACGCTTTCCACTAGAACGCCCCTTTCTTTTGCCCACATTTTAATCGAACGCCACCTTGCCACGCTTAGGTTAAGATGTATGTTAATTTCCACGCTAACGCTTACCGCTAATGCTAACGCCCCTCTTGCTATGTTTCCCAATTGGAACGCCGCCTTGCCACGCTTTTCCATCGAAACGCTTTCATCACAAGCACGCTTCAAGAGATGTATACCGTGAATTGCCACAAGTACATCGGGAGTATTAAGCAATGTTTAACATCGCCTTTCCACGCTTTCCAATCGGAACGCCATAAGTGTTTGTGAAGATGTATGTCGAAATTGCAATGCTTAATCGCCGGTTCTAAGCACGCTTTTTCCAATCGGAACGCCTCCTCTTGCCATGCTTTTAGGCACGAATTGGCGACGCTTATAAATCCAGGGTTTTCCCTCCAACGGGCTACCCCGTGATGTTCACCAAGTCAAATACCAATGGTCACTTAGGAATTTTTTAGATTGTTGGAATTCATATGACGCTACAAAATCTATAAATATGTTGTAATTTAAGGATGTTGATGTTACAAGTTTGCTATAATAACGACGCCTAAAAAAGGGTTTTATGGTCTTTCAACTTAAATGCAATAGATATTTTTTAGTATAAGTCTGTGGGAAGAAACGTTGATCACTAGAAGGCTGTTTCACCCAAGAGAGCTTGAATTTTGGTGACGACTTTGGCTGCACTTTTTTGGCTTTCTTTGAAAATTTTGTGGTTCCTTTCTAGCCAAGGTTCCACAGGATAAGTTTGGGGAGCATTCCTACAGCAGAGAAAAGCTTTGCAGGCCTTCCTCATGGAAAGAAAAAGGGTAAAAAGGGAGTCCTGTAGAGAAGGGAGGCTGGCTATATCTCTAGGTAGGAAAATTCTGAGGAAAATTAAAATTCCCATTGCATCATCCGGATTTCCTTTGAAAAAGCCAGATGCAGAGAAGATGTATTCTGTGGTTTCTTCCTGCATGGTAAGTGTAAGGATAATTCTCAGCATCCCCATCCATCTTCTGGTAGCCTCCCTCGCTTGGATGCCTTGCACCAAGGTCCAAAATGAAGAGTCGACTTTTAGAGAGCTGGACTACCATTTTCTTCCGTGAGGCTTGGATTAGGTACTGCGTTGGGGACACCGCTGAGGGAGTTAGCCTTCCTCACGTGGTGTGTTTCCATGCATTCCTTCCCCATCCCTCTTCTATCTCCTTGGTTTTCATTTTAGGGGGGTCTTCCCTTGAAGACATCTCTTGAGCGCACTCCAGTGGATACCTAGGAGCAAAATGGGTCTGGCTTTCAGGCCTCCCCCCTCCCTTGCCAGGATTGAAGTCTGTCCTCCCCCCATATTGAAATGTCAGAAAGCGTTACAATATTTTTACTGTCCATCCAGTTTTTGAGGCACAAAAGGTCCTGTCGATGCTCTAAAGGAGGGTCTCCCATTGAGTCCCCATCTGCACCTCGATTTTCTTACCATTTTTTTGGCACCTAGGTAAGGTGATGGCTGAAATGAGGAAGTGCCTTTTAAAGAGCTTAAAGATAGGGGATCTCGCTTTCTAAGGGCGGGAATTCCACAAGCTCTGGCCCCATGGCCCCCAAAGTGGCCTCCAAAGCCAAGTTTCACTCTGGGTAAGCAGTTGGGCTCTGTTGCTGACCATCTCTCTCCTGCAGAGCATCTTGCCCCGCAATGCATTCTTGAACTCCTGGCTTTTGTAATTGAGTCCCTCTTCCAGAAGGGCTTGAAGTTTTTCCCCACTATCATGTGCAACTCTCTTCCTTTCTCTTGCCCTCCCAGGTAATACAAGAAGCCTCTTTGAAAGCTCTCTCTTCTTCGATTCTTTGGATGACTGTGGTAGGGGCTAACAACAATGAGCTCTCGTAGATAGGGATGCTAGACACCACAGACTTATCTGCAATCACTTGCTCCCTCAAGCAACAAATTTAGTCAATAAATCTCGGGCCCCTGCAGAGGGAGAGGGCCATTTTCTTTTGGTTTTTCTACAAGATGGTTCCCAAAGTGAGAGGTTCTCTAGGGCATTTTAAAATAGCTATCTCCTAGGTAATGAAGGCCTACCAATTAGTGGTGTGTGCCCTTCCATCCCTAGAGCTCTGGTTATTCTGTGATTTCATTGAGTGATATTCCAAACTGTGAAGGTGCTACCTTGGTCTGGCTTTATTTCACTTTCCACATAAGTATCTCATAATTCCTCCCTAAACTGGTTGCCATCGCACCTCTGGGAGGGATGTGCTTGTTTCATGCCCTCCTGATGCTCTGCAGTAAATTGTTTTATTTTGAACTTGAACTTCCTCAGAACTACCCTTTGTATTGTTTCCTCAAGCCCATTATGGTTTGTTTTCAGCCCTTCTTCTTCCTCATATCGGTTTCCCTTTGTCTCTGGAGTTCCGGGTCTCCTTTTGTCTTCCTATGCCTTCTTTATACTTGGAATCGGGCTCTCCTTTGTCCACTCTTTTAGCCGTGATACTCAAAGCTGTTCTTTCAGTGGTCCTTGGTCCCTCGTTGAGGATTTGCTGCCGCCCTGGCAATCACTGCCCATTCTCTTCGTCTCCTAGTTTGGATTTCCCCCTTCTCGGCCCAAGCTGCCCCTCTCTTCCCCTTCTTCTATGGGTGGATTATCAGTGCCTCCTTTTGGGAAGTGGGCTGGGATTCATGGAGGCATCCCTGGCTAACTTGAAATCCAGGAGTTGTTCTTAATCCAAATTTTGGAAGTGGTGCTACCAATCGGGACTTCTTTTAGTTTCCTTTATTTCTTCTGCACCCACCTCCGTGATCCACTCCACAATGCATACATGCATGTGAGTAATCGGTCTCTTGGTCTGGCCACCATCAGAGTCATAGGGACTATCCCTCTATTGCCTCAAACGAGGTGGGTTCCAGCAGTTGAATCGGGCAAGTTAGAGAGTCTCACCCAGACTGGAACAGCCTTGGTGACTTCTGAAGTAGGATCAAATCTCGTGGTCCATCGGTTTAAGTAGATTCCTTGGGTGCCCATGAAGTACTGGCTATCAAGATCGACCCTATCCCCTGAGATAAATCTGAAAATGAAGTATCCCCAGCCCACCGCAGAGCAGTAAGGCTGTAACACCTACTTTCAGGATTAGCGGCTCCCAAACACCACAGATCCATTTGTCTATGGATCTAGTTGAGGGCCAGGGTCCCATAAACTGACCAACCACATCGTGAGAGTGGGAAAGGGCTACTCTACTGGAAGTTCTAAAGGGCAGATCAATTTCACCTGGAATAACGCTCTAATTTCCTTTGACAAAGCCTGTGGGTGTGCTACTTGGGAGGGTCGGGCCTCTTGCTACTGGAGGGTGAGAGGATAAGCTCTTATGTGAAGGACACATGAGAGCAACTTATTTTGTCCCAGGTAAAGGAAACTGCACTCTGAGAAAGAGCCTTAGAAATACATTGTGCCATAATACAAGTTGGAGCCTGGCATAAATCCCTAGAGGGATCCCTGAAAGTGGCCATGCATGAACTTGACTCCTAATGCATGAGCAGAGAATAGACAACTAAACTACCATTGATGATCCCACCATTCATCTCTTTGTTTCTCTCTATATCTAACTAGTGAGAGGTAAAAGCCAAAGTATGCCTAGCTATTGGGGAGACATCAGACAAAGGGAAATTCTCTACCTTTACTTAGGTAGGAGCCATCACAAGTATATTAATAAATAATTTGATAGGTGGAGTATAAGAGGTATCAATCTAATGAGATCCAGCAAGATACTGAGAGGCTGAAAAGAAGGAGGTGAGAAATCGAGAAGCTACCCTAAGGCAAATTGTGCACCAAATCAAACTCAAAGTGGTGCCTGTAGGAGGTCATGTGAAAGTGCCTTGTGTGAGAAGTCTCAAGGCTAACCCATGTGGCCTGGTAAGAGGGGTGACTCTTTACCGGAATTTCAAGGCTATAAGCACATCAATTTAGTTGTGTAAATCGCCATTTTAGCTTTCATTTAGAATATCACCTAGACTACTCAACTTGGTTATGTTAATCTAAGGAAATCAAGCAGGTCGCAATAGAACAAAGTGATAGATGTAAGTTTATTGTGAACATAAAATGAAATTAGGAAAAATAAATACATCGTGATCCATCAAATATGGCTAAACTATAAATTAAAATGTCTAAGGTTCAAGTGTAAGGATTGGTCCCACTAGCGCTAGTGATGAAGAAGTGGAACGTGAATACACCTCTTGGTATAAATCTAATCATTTAGCCATTCTTGCAAATCATATTCAGATTCAATTTCAATCAGAATGTCCTTTAAAGAGATTATTAGTTGCAATGGAATGAGGATCTTCTAACTACAACTAATTAAGTGAATGGAAGAAAGAATGAAAATTCTTAAACAATTACTATTTCTATAAGTCACTAACCATTTTAATATAAGATTTGGAAATAGGAAAAGTGGCTTTTACTTGGTTGAACACGGCAATTGTTAATTATGAAAGCAGTAAACTTGAAGGACATAGATGTAACAATAACAAATCATGGTGTATTAAAGGGGTGTATTAAACCTAAAATGGACATAGATATAACAATAACAAAAGGATGAAGTACTTATGCATGAACATCGATCATATGTGGAGCCAAAAATGATGAGTAAGTAGTCAAGGCTTGAAGTGCTTCAGGGTTCAATGGTCATGTCTTGGGTCAAAGGGGATGTGATTTTCATGTCATGGGTTATAGGGGTAAATGATTATAGTGTGTAAAGGGTTAGAATATATTTGGGACCATCATGAAAATGTCAGTGTCGGAGCATTGAGTACTTGAGAGGTTGGATGCCAAGTGAGTAGTAAAATGGTATCATGAGAAAAGCTTCCTTAAGCCTTAATGGAAACTAGTGTGCCAGTTGCAAGTTTAGAACAAGTGTAGGTTATTAAGATGGTCAATATGAGTCAACCACGTTAACTATGGTCAACTTATATAGTCAAACATGATGAATTATGCTCAATCATGGTCAACAACGGTCAATGGAGATCAGTATCGTCAATAAGGGTGAAGGGTTAGTTTGTTACTAGAGTGAATGTAATAGGAGGGTCATG
>SNQJ01S0265696.1:0-11971 GCA_010110895.2 Picea sitchensis
AGCCACAACATAGTGATGACCTTTAAAGAGTGAACTCAATTTCATAATTTCAATCAAGAAATCTTATAACTAATTAACTAACTAATAGTAAAAAAAGAGAGACATACCATGTTCCCAATGTTCAATGATGATCTCATGGTTGAAACATTTCACTTCAATGTTCCTTCCCAATAAGTCCCTTTGATCACTTGCAAATAATCAAGCTGACAACTACAAAGGGGTAGTTACAAGATAACTAACTCTCAGAAAATGATTGAAAATAAAACAATTAATGTTCTAGGAAATTGAATGCTTAAACATAAACATCATACACTAAAACATGAATAATTGACAGGAAAGAGGTCTCTTTATTAATGAATATCAAGACAAAGGTAGTTACCACCTGTATCTACTATGGCACTACTCTAGAGCCAGACTTCAGGTCTCTCAACCCAGGCTACTGACAATCAATGGTACCTCCAACTCCAATGCTCGTGCAAGTCCAAAGAAGAGTAATGCATTCTTCTTGACATTATATGAGGAGTAAGGATGACTAGAAATAGGGGTTTCCAGGTCCAAAGGAATAAATCAACAATAAGAGAAAAGGGGCTTGCAAAATACAAGAATATATATATACATATATATATATATATATATATTGTCCAAATAGAGATTTACGTGCCCTGCAAAGGAGTGACATGCATATGTATGTACTTTTCATAACTAATAAGGAACGAATATGTCAAAAAATGTGTTTTTTGATTAATCTAGAGGGAAAAGGGGGTTAAGGTCTGCAAGTGGGAAAAATAATGGCCAAGATGGAACCAATGCATATGTGGTGGCAATTGATGCTATAATAGACAACCCCTTCTATGTGAGGTTAGAAGACCAACTAATGGGCCAAGTACATTATAAATATAGGAGGTGAAGATGTGGTGGGCCCAGGTGAAGGTCGCCAAAATCCAGTTCAAGGACAAAACCTACAACATAAAACAAGTAAGAGTACTCTCTTCCTGAAGCGGGCATACCCATGCTCATGAGTGATAAATCCGCCAAATCAAGTACACTACGGATCCATGAAATATGTATATATATAGAAGCAATTATCATGACCATGAAAATGAATACATACTAGTGGATCCATGTCAAAAGAGATCATAGCTACAAATGAGATACACAGTGGATCTATGTCTCGGAATTAGAGGAGGATATCTAGAAACAAGAGCTTAACAAAGTAATCCCCCACAAGTACCAATGTCATAGAGAGGAAGTTGTATTATTTAATACAACTTGGGTAGCAACATAAAAGAGGTGATGTTACTACAAACTCGAGGTCTTCAAATCAAACCCCCGATGGTACGAATCTTCACTATGCCAATAGATGTGAAAAATTCGAACACAATTAGACATCGCTTGATCACTTCTCATTGATGTATATCGTTAACAAATGCAAGACAACCTACCGATAATGATAATGGGCATCAATGTACCTAGTACATTCTAGCAAGTCCGAATAAATGAACCGAAGTCAAACACTTGTAGAATCTATCTATCAGGGGACATTGATGTATTCTCACTATCAATAGTGAGGGAACCTACCATTGATGACTGCAAGCCCCAAGGTACTAATAAATACTCTAGATCCCTATCCCAGAGTAATATGAATCAAAGTTGATAGGAAGCGATCTGCCACTGCCACATTCTAGGGACCAATCAGTAGATATCCACCACTGCCACATTCTAGGGAGTTATTGAATCATCTTGGAAGCATTGGAAACAAGTCATAATCTGACAAGTGTTCAAGGCACCACCACTGCAAGATTTTATGGAGACACGTGAAAGCTCAGTTCTAGGTGGTGAATGGGCTATGGTGGCCACACGATCCGTGAAAGTGACTGGCCTCCGCCCCGATGCAGTTGCAACACTGTAAAAGAATTGGTGGAAACTTGAAATAAATATTTTTATTTCTTTACACTGCCCTCGTTGTGTCCACTATTAACGTCTAGGCAAGGTCCATCCTTTACACAAAGAGAAACCCATCTTTCCCACCCCATGGCATTCAAAAGGTATATAAAGTAGCATTATAAAGGTATATAAAATTTATCTATTTCTTTCTCTTCTCTAAATGAAATTGTTTTCTCTTGTATTATTGCAGGTTAAAGTTGCGAATGAAACACATTTTTCTTTTAAAACCCCGGATCATGTGCAACGACCTAATCGTTTTCTATTTTTAAGTGATAGATCATCTAGATGGCCTGCAACATCTAAGGCACTGAAACGTGTAGGGAAGCATCAAAATCTTGTCGTGAGTGATATAGAACACGCAGAATTAAGAAGAGTGCTCTTTAATTAGGCAGAGTGCTCTTTGGGTATATATTTGGTGTATATATTTCAAATTCATTTTCGAGCAGCATGTTATGTTGTGTTGGATGAATAATTTGTTGTGGTTTTTCTATAGATGAAGGGATTTGGGCAAGGGGAAGTTTTCTCTTTGGTTCTGCAATTGCTTCTGATTATGAAATTTTACTTCATATACTTCTCAATTTATTCTCTTCGTTTTTGTGCAACATTGACATTGTTGTTTATAGAAAGTTGGCATGAGTACTCTTCTGATAAATATTTGTTGAAATGTAAAGAAACAAATTTTGTTCGTATTAAATACTTGATATAGAGAATGTTGTTAAGAAACTTGTCAAGAGAGAAAAGGGTCGAATATGATGAGTTGTTAAAGGAGTTTTCTGATGTGTTTTCCTAGACATATGAATATCTCAGGACATATGACACAAGTATCATTGAGCACAAGATCCCATCAAAGGAAGAGTCCAAGCCAATTAGGCAGAAGTTGAGACAAATACATCCTATCTTGCTTCCCATTATGGAGAAGGAGGTTAAAAAGATTTTGGATGCCTAGATTATCATTCCTTTGAGGTATTCTGAATGGGTGGCCAACTTGGTCCCACTAATAAAGAAGAATGGAGAAATCAAACTTTTTGTGGTTTTTTGAAATCTGAACAGAAGCTCTAAAAAAGATAATTACTCCTTGCCCAAGATGGAACACATATTACAAAGGGTGACATGGGCATCCAAGATGTCTATGATTGATGGATTTTCTGGATACAATCAAGTCTCTGTCTTACCTAAACACAAAGAGAACACAACCTTCATCACTCCTTGGGGTACATTCATGTATGCTAAGATTCCCTTTGGATTGATAAATGCAGGAGAAACCTTTCAGCGAGCCATGGACATAGATTTTATTGGATAAAATGACAAGTTTGTGGTCATTTATTTGGATGACATAACAATGTTCTCACAATCTGATAAATAATGTTATGATCATCTGAAAAGAGTCTTCTTGAAATGTAGAAAATTTGGTCTCTCTTTAAATCCCAAGAAGTCATTATTTTCCATGAAAGAGGGGAAACTGTTGGGGCACATTGTGTCAACTGAGGGGGTAAAGATTGATCCAAGCAGGGTAGAAGCTATCCAAGATTTTTCACTCCCTAGATCCAAGAAATAAGTTCATTCTTTTTTGGGTAAAATTAATTTTCTGAGAAGGTTTGTTTCAAATTTTGTTGAGTTGGTAAAGTTTATCACAACCATGTTGAGGAAAAGAAATGAAATCAAATGGACCGCTGAATCTCGTAACTCTTTTGACCAAATAAAGAAGGCCTTGACTGAAGCACCTGTGCTCATCAGTCCTGACTACTCCAAGGAGTTTCTGATTTTCTCTTTTGCTTCATTTAACACAGTAGTAGTTGTTTTATTGCAGAAAAATGCCGAGGGGTTAGAGAAACCCATTTACTTTTTTAGTAGGGCACTGAGAGATGCTGAAATAAAGTATGACATCAAGGAAAAATGGGCCTTTTATTTGGTTAAATCTCTCAAAGCTTTCAGAGTTTATGTGCTACATTCAAAAGTCATTGCATATGTCCCTTCATCTTCTATGAAGGAGATCCTCATTAATCCTGACTTAGACGGAAGAAGGAGAAAGTGGATTGCCAGGATCCTTGAATTTGATCTTGAATTTGATCTTGAAATAAAGCCCACCGAATTGGCTAAAGGCCAAGGTTTATCTAGGTTGTTGGTTGAATCTAATTACAAATACTTGGGGGTCAATTTCATCAACAATTATTCAGAGAATCATGAAGCTGAGTTGTCTGATAAATATCCTCAAGTCACACCCCCATTGGCAGGATGCACTTGGTACAAGGACATTATATTTTTCCTACAGAAGTTGCAACCTCCTGATGGCATGGAAAAGAGCAAGGTAAGATATCTAAATCTCAAATCAATTAAATATTGTTTGATTGATCAAGTCTTATATTGGAAAGACCCTTTAGGAGTGTTATTGAGGTGTATAGACCCACAGGAAGCCCAAAAGATTATGTATGATTTTCATGACAATTTATATGGTGGGAAACACTTTTGGAGAACCACAACCTACAAGATTTTCATGGATGCATATTTTTGGCCTAGCCTCTTCACTGATGTTTGTTCTAAAATCAGGGCTTGCGTTAAGTCTCATAAGTTATCTAGAAAGATGCAGCTCAAGTATTTTCCATTGAAGCATGTGGTAGCTTCAGGATCTTTTCAACAATGGGTCCTAGATTTTATTGGGGAAATCTACCCTGCTTCAAGTGGTCATCATAGATGGATCTTGACTTCCAGAAAATACTTTACTAAGTGGATAGAAGATATCCCCACAAGAAATGATTCCCACAAAGTAATCATTGGTTTTCTTGAGGATATTGTGGAAAGATTTGGTTGTCCAAACAAAATTGTCATTGATAATGCTTCAACTTTTAAGGCTGAACCATTGATTAAGTTTTTTGAATAGTTTGGAATCACATTGCTTCACTCTACTCCTTACTACCCCCAAGATAATGGACTGGCAGAGTCCTCTAACAAGAGAATTATTAAGATCATCAAAATACTATTAGAGGACAACAAGAAGGCATGGAATTCAAATCTTAAATTTGCTTTATGGGCTGATAGAGTGACAACAAAGAGATCTCTTGGTGTCTCTCCTTTCCAGCTTGTGTATGGAGTTGATGCTATCTTGCCTTCTCAGCTTGCCTTGCCTATGGAAAAATTCTTCCAAGATTACCATGGAGAACTAGATCATATGATTAGAAGAATACAACAAATGGTATAAGTGAAATAGGCTAGGGAGTAGCTACTGGACAAAGCACATGACCATCAATAGAAGATCAAGCAAGCTTTTGACAAAAAGGTCAACAAAGAGGATTTCCAACTGGGAGATCTAGTACTTAAATGGGATGCACCTAGGAAAGATAAAGGCAAGCACGGTAAATTTGAGGCCTTATGGATCGACCCCTTCAAAAATTTTGAAGTTTTTTCAAATAACACTTACAAGTTGCAGGATTTGGAGGATGTTGAAGTTTTTGGTAGCCCTATAAATGGGCATTTTCTGAAAACATTTTTTACTTAATCCATGTATGGATTCCCATGTCATTGTAAATATCATTTTTCTTTTGTTTTGGCTTTTATAAGTGACTCCACAACCCAATACTAAGGCACTGAAACTGCAAAAGGAGTTCATAGAACCTCATAGGGAGGTATTTATCCCCCATGGAGCCTATATGTTAACACAAGGATCTACAGACTGTTTCTTAAGAATCAGATAGAAAATTGAGGTTTACGCTCAAGAGCATTATGGTGTAAATCATGTGGCATTCTTCCCATGATTTCCATAGGGAAAAATAGATTGGAGGCCTAATCATCTCAAGCACCCTCTCTCCACCTATCACATATCTTTTCCCAATACTTCCTATCACCTCCCAACACCTGTTCCACTCACATTCCACTCTCCCTTACACATCACCTCCTCCCCACCTATCACACCTCCCTCATTCCTCTGCCACTTCTACCTTTCCCTTGCTACTACAACCTCATCCCAGCCTCCACTCCCCCAATCACTTCCTTCCACATGGTCGTTGCTCACTTGTTGGGACACATGTGTTTTTTCCAAGCACCTCACTTCACATCACCCCTATGCATACGTTATCAGACTGCCACTTGCAAAGCTCACATTGGTCACAGACAAAGACCATTCATGTCCTCGAGGTGTCCGGATGGACTCGCAGAAGTCATTGGCACTGTCTGAGAATAGTTATGGGTGTCAGGCCTAGTCCTAATCCCAATGAAGACAGTTATTGAATATTTTAGGCAGCATTTGAGACCTCTCCTCATCTTATAAATGGAAAATGTTGCAGAGAGCATCCATGAAGGAACACGCATGATCTGAAGCTTCCTTATGGACAATTTTTCATGTAAATCACATAACTATGCTTGGCTCACGTCTGACATAATGAGGTCTGCACAACCTGACAGAGCAGGTGTTGACTGAAGGCTTTGAAGGCAGTGATTTGATCACATTCCTGGTGGTTGCAACATTTTAGTATATATAGGTAGTTTTGATATTTTGTTAAGGTAGAATGGTTGATCTAGGCTCCCTGCTATTGTAATATTTTGATTGAGAACAACTGGTTCTCTGGTTATGTATTTTTTTTAGAAATCTTGGTTAATCTAAGTCAACTTTCTTACTCCATCTTATTTTCCTCTAATACTGAGAGAGTTCATGTTTGATTGATTCACATGAATTGTTGTAACTGTATTATGATTTTTTTTTTATTATAGTACTGTTATGATTTCTTTCAGCTTCCTTAAAATTTGAATCCAAGAGGACCTTGCATTTAAGTTTTTCCTCCTTAGGCTGCTGGAAAATATGATGTTCATAGCGGACCTCTACACCTTTCTCACTAAATATTCCCATTGGCACAGGGGCAGACCCATGGTTCAACGCTAAAACAACACACCAACAAAACCCTAACTATCAACCCTTTCGTCAATACCTACAATGCAGATGAAGTCTCACCCGAGGTAGAGGGAGGGGTGGTTGCATGAATCAGGTGTCTGCAACCTTAGTTGGGACACAGATCTATGATTATAATCCTTAATAGATCACTTAGCACCATTAGTTCATCATTGTTTAACCAATATCTAGTCTGCAGAGAAACCAAAGCATCGCAGCATTCACCCTGATCTAATGTATTTAAGCACTTAGCATATATTAACAGATTCAGGCACTAAGCACATTCACTTATATCAGATCTAACATACAGATTCATCATAAGCACACAACATAAATATATCTATCTATCTATCTATCTATCTATCTATCTATATCAAGCACTTAACAAATAACACATAAATACAACAGAACATTGCACAAAACAAAATAACACAGTATTTACGTGGTTCACCCCCACCCTATGGCTACATCCACCAACTCTTCTTCTTTATTATCTTCAATCAGTCATCTACATGCACAGAGCCACCAAAAACCCTACTCCGCATAGGACAGAAGATCTGCGCATATCACTAGATCCTTCTTCCTTGTGTCACATCACAAAGCCCTTCACAATCTGTTACAACCACTTGCACCTAGCTCTGCAAGCCTCTCATACTATGCATAAAGCATATACAAACCATACTTTCACTTAGCACTTAGCTTATCAACACCTCATCAAATAGATACATCCACTTCTTATATTGCCTAGACATCTATTTATACTTTACAAAATAGACCTAAACATGGGTAAACCCATGGGTCGACATCCCATTCCCATTACATAATCCCATATTGCAAAAAGGGGCCAAGATCCCGTGATATCCTCTTCGTCTTGCACTCCATATTCGACAGGCTGTCGAAGTCCCAAAAGAGGTCAAACTTGACTAAGGATCTCCCAAAACTTGGTCAAGGGCCAACAGGCCCCTAACACTCACCTGTGACTCGTCCCGAGTCACTCTGGTCTAATTAGTTCTGCTTTGAACACCTCAATCTTGGCTCAAGCTGCTTCGACTTTCTATTGTTCTATAGCCTCCTATTTAGCGAACTCTTGGATGACTACATCATTGATAGGTCCCTCTATACATTGTTCAATTGTAGTGACAACCTGCTCTAGATCTACTCCTTGGCCTTCTACCTCTATAAACACTTGGTAGGCCTTGTCTTGTACAGCTTGGAGCCTCTGAGTTACTTCCATAACTCTAATCTGGATAGTATGGATTTGTTGTTGTGCAATGTGTTGCTCTTGGGAGAACTTCATTCTTTCCACAGCTGACAGGGACTTCAATTGTGCCTGTATCTTTTCGGCTTGATACTTCACCTCTTGGAGTTGTGACTCCAGTGCCTTCAATTATGGGTTCTCCATGATTTGTTCATAGGTTTGGGCACTGCGATCGGTGAGTTTCTTACATTCCAGGGTAAGAGATTTTAACCTTTCAATTGCGCTTCAGGCGGTTGCTTCTCGTTGGTCTCTTACATCTTGTGGGGTCTCAGTTATAGTGCGTAGCTCCAAAGCTGCTATGTTTTGTTGTAGCTATTGGATGGCTTCTGCAAGCTAGTTCACCTGCTGTGTAACTCAATCTTCTGCCTTGATTTCTACGACTGTCACAGGGTGAAGTGCTCGGTTGACTGCTTCTTTTACTTTGAGTTTCTCCATGAGAAACTATTCCTTTTCTTGCTGTAGCTGTGCTTTTTATTTGTCATACTTCACTTGGAGAGCAGTCTTTTCTTGTTCTCCAAAACTTTAGTTCTCTACGAGTACTCCTTGTACTTGTGTCAAAGCATGAGTGGCTTTATCTATTTCTTCCTGTGCTCGCCAAAGGAGAGCTTCGACTATATCGGCTAGGCGGTGGATTTGATATGGCTCATCTCCCAATTCTAGTTCTCCCGATGTAGTGGAGACTGTGCAGATGGATTGTAGGGCCTATTGTACCCCTCATATTTCAGTCTCAATTCGAGCATCCATATCCTCTTTCTTTGCTTCTTGCTTCTCTGTTATTTCCAGTGAAGCATCTTGTAGGGATGTTATGAAGAAGTCGAAGTCATCGGAGGTGAGGACGGTCTCCATCTTAGTCATGGAGGATTTTGATTTCTTCCAGGAGGAAGGTTTCAGAGGTGAACCTTTCCTCTTCTTCAGGGGATCAACCTTGTCTCCTTGCTTCTGTTCAACTTCTTTGTCATTCAACTCTTCGCCATCACCTCCTTTCTCTGGTGAGATGGAAGAAGTCTTCACGGATGTGTTGTCTATCTCTTGGACCTCCTCGGTCTTCTTTGTTTTTCTAGGTCCGGGTGTATCCTGCACAGTTTCTGGTCTGTCGATGTCAGATATCTCCACAGGGTCTACTGGAATAAGGAGATCTGTCGACCAATCCTTAGTGATCTCGTCCAAGTTCTCCTCCGTCAGCTTGTAGTAGGATTGAAGTTGTTGCTTGTGTTCGTTGCCGCGCATTGTAATATAAATGAAATGTTGATCTACGTTGAACTTCATCAAAGACCAGAACTGATGTAGAGCATTCAGAGTCATGCGAGGCTCGGACTGGATGGTTGTCTTCAACTAGTTGTAGTAGGTATGAAAAACAACATTTGACTTCCATTGTTTATTCATATCGTTTGAATACCATAGTGTACTGAACTTCGCAGTCAACGGTTCAAAAGGCTCAATGTCAGGGAAGGTCGTACCTTCCGGCATCTCCTAAGCGATAAAATATATCAGGATCAAGAGCCAACTCAAATGAAATTCATATCCTTGAACCTGTGCTTCTCTGCAGTTGAGTTCCAACGGGTTCACCAGGTACTTCTCCTAGTTCATATGGAGACCTTCCATGCACTTCCCTGCGAGGTCGACTACAAAACCGGTGACTTGGGTAGGTCGATTATTTATTACTAAATTCCCTGCAATCATCTGATAGGCGAGGTGCACTGCGCCACTCTGGATAGAAGCTACTTTATAGCCTCGTGTTCCTTTCTTGACATCATCGTAAGTTTCCTTGATCTTCTGAGCTAGAGCGTGATCGGTGTCTTTTCCTGGATAAAAGTCTTGTGGGTCAGGTCCTTGTGTACTTAGGCCTGTGATCTTGTGGATCAGTGTTAGATCAAATGTTATACGGTGGTTTAGCCTTAAATAACCACCATGGTAACAAGACAACAACAACTTGACACATGCATTCACCTCCTGGTGTCTACCAAAGTGGGGAATATTCATGACATTTAGCAGGGTGGACTGCCTGAGGTCCATAGTCCACTGCTGAGGGATGTTATTCAAGTTCTTTCCTTTAGTTCTGGTTAGGTACTTATGTGGGGAAAGCATACCATAAACCTTGCGGTCTCCAAGGTTGAAGTCTCTGAACTTCAATGATGCAACCTTATCTTGGTCTGCTTGAACTGTGCGGATCCCCTTCGGAAGGTACGCAGTGACCAAGGTGTATTCAAAATATCTAGGCCCACTATCTCGATTTACTGTGCCGCTCAGAGGTGGTATGTAGGTGGGTAATATAGTCAGAATCAATTTGGAATTCACTAATTCATCCCTATGCTTGGTTCGCTTTTCATCAGATATCTAGGATGGTCTGGATCCACGAGCAGTTGAATGAGAGGCTTGCAGTCCTCTCGTCAATGATTCTTGCACACCTATAGACATCGACATGGCTCTCTTAGTCATTAATTCGATCAAAACTTCTTCAACAACTTTCTCGACAGCACTTAACTCGTCCGACATACACACTCGGGGTTGGAAATATTGGGTTCATAAGGTAACTTAGACTCTACAATGAGATAGAAGGAAATAGAAAAATAGTCATTGTATAAAATCAACAAGTCTAGGAGCTCAAATCCACGTTTAGAAAAAGTGTTCTCGATGCATGGTGCGATGGGATAAATAGGTAAATCGACAACGGGTCGCTTGCAATGGGTGTGAAGCATTCATTAACTCTGTTCTCTCCATTATGGCACGGTCCAACGGTCTGATGGCGAACCATAATTTCCTTTCTTCCCATTCGGAGGGTCAACCGAATGGTTACAATGTCTCCAATGATATATTTCTTCACCATGGAGAAGTGCCATGTGTCATTGTTCTAATATCCCAGCGAAGCTCCAATTTTGCAAATTTTCCTTCTGCGAGGTTTCTTCTAGATCTTTCTACAACTTTTCGATATTAGCTCTCTTCTTAAATAGCTTTATAGCCTTCTTCCCAGTGAGATTCGTCTCGATGTGCCTATTTCCATTATGATTTTTATCTTCTTTTGGCATAGTTACTTCGTGTCGTTGAGATTCTTTCCTAAGATTCGAGGGTTATCCTTTTTATTTATCTGGAATAGGTACTTTAATCTTATGTGGGTCTTCTAGTGTTCTTGCAACTTTGACATCTGGGTCTCTAGTGCTAAATGGATTCAATCTATTCTTTTGTTCTTCAATCAAGTGTGTGAGCCTTCTAGTCATGAATTCTTTTAACTCTTGCTTCTTCTGCTCTAAAACTTCGTCTTCTTCTTGCCTTCTGGCCCGATCTCTTTCAATCCAAGGTTTTCCCAGTAGCATGGTAAATGGTGCGCTATCCTCAATAAATTTAATGATTTCAAAATCTTCTTCTGTCGAAGCTCTATTGACAATCATAGGTATCCGGGTGAGATTTCCAAATAAGCTTATCAACTTTCCTTTAAATAGTCCTATTCCTCCTAATGAAGGAGTCATAGTAGGCCTCCCTATAGCTTCCCGAGTTCTATCTGTCATGATATTCACCTGTGTTTCCTCATATAGGACACAGTCAATGTCGAAGTCTCATATTCTTGCTTCAAGGCATTCCTTTTATTTGAAGATCTCTGATAATCTAACATGTCGGTGGTCATTCAGGGTTTCTCTCATATCTAGCAATATTTTTTCTAATTCTTTTTGGGGTTCGGCCATAATCTGAGTTTCTCGATCTACCTTAGGGTTTTCCTGTCTCATGTTCATTTCTTCAATCTTAGCAATCATTCTAGGGCAATCCAATACTTCATGGTTCATAGCTTTACAACAAAGACAACTAGGTCTTCTCCCAGGGCATTCCTTGGCAAGATGTACTTGTTTTCTGCAACTGTAACAGAGGGTTAATCCTCTCTTTCTTTTAAATGATCCCCAACCTTTCCT